>CAUYRH010119246.1:0-24066 GCA_963574655.1 Perodicticus potto
GCCAGCCACGTACACCTGAGCTGGCGGGTTCGAATCCAGCCCGGGCCCGCCAAACAACAATGATGGCTGCAACCAAAAAATGGCCGGGCATTGTGGCGGGCACCTATAGTCCCAGCTAATTGGGAGTTGGAGGCAGGAGACTCGCTTGAGCCCAGGAATTGGAGGTTGCTGTGAGCTGTGATGCCACAGCACTCTATCCAGGGTGACAGCTTGAGGCTCTGTCAAAAAAAAAAAAAAGAACTCAAGGAAATCGTGCAAGGAACCCCACAAGATCAGTATGTGACAGCTGTTTCACAAATTTGCACAGCATGAAACTGTATGCTTCTAAGCAAATATAACATCACATGGCTATAATCACCACCATGGACAGGTAATACCAAGAAACAGGCTTGACTACCGGTCCACAACTACAAATCACCCAGCGCGTGAGAACTAACCTCGGCCTTTCTCAGCAACTTGAACTGAACTCGACACTGCAGTTTTGACAATAAAGCCACTCCTTTCTTTTTATTCTCTTTCTGAACTGGCTGCTGGGTACCCCGGTTTGCACCTGTGCATTGTCTGTGAGAAGCCAGGTACCAGCTCGAAGCAGCATCTTCCCACTGACTGATGATTTGGCTGAATGCCCGAACTCACCATTCATTTTTTCATCACATAGACACAGCCCAACTCGAGAACCACGTCAGAATAACATAAATGCTTTTCAAACCCAAGTCTCAACCAGCAGCCCCGTAACCTAGGAAACTCAGAGTCAAAATGACCAAGTAACCCCAGAGGAAGAATCCACGTAAGAAAACCTGCTGTAGGCTCGGTGCCTGTGGCTCAACGGGCTAAGGCGCCAGCCACATACACCTGAACTGGCGGGTTCGAATCCAGCCTGGGCCCACCAAACAACGACGGCTGCAACCAAAAAATGGCCGGGCGTTGTGGTGGGCGCCTGTAGTCCCGGCTACTTGGGAGGCTGAGGCAAGAGACTCGCTTGAGCCTAGGAATTGGAGGTTGCTGTGAGCTGAGATGCCACAGCACTCTCTCCAGGGTGACAGCTTGAGGCTCTGTCTCAAAAAAAAAAGAAAAGAAAAGAAAAGAAAACCTGCTGTAAGGCAGGGGCTCCATAAGAACTAGATGAAGCCCCATCCTCAAAACCCCCTTTCTCTGCTACCCCCGGAAGTCAAACCACCTTCCAATCCGGAAGTCCTGCCAGGTGAACTTAGCCTCCTGCCCCCCGAGTGCCTGAAGTGTCAAACACCAGCCTCAGGCTCACTCTGCCCGTGAAAGTGGGGCAGGACTCCGACAGGACTCCTAGAATCACTGCCCCCTTCCCCTTTTCCTGTGGCCTTTCCTTCGGTCCTGAGCACCCTGCTATTTTTCTAAACTGGACAAAGCGGGCAGAGTGGGGGAGAAGAGAAGCCAGCGAACCTTCCCTGCAGCAGTGAGTGACTGCTGTGTTCCCATGGTTTGCTTTCCACTGTTCTCGGTGACCCCTGCAGGTTTCCCTTATGAGTTAGTGTCCCGGAATGTCTCTTTATTAGGTGTCTGGAGAAGTAAAGCTGTCCTGATGCCAGCGCCCCCACACTGAGGACTTTATTAGTTTTTTAATTTTCTGTCTGGGTGCTCCTGCTGCATCAAACTTTCCACAGCTGTTAGGAGCTATTAAGTAAGTAGCCTCATTGGGCCCTTTTCCCACCCCCACCCCCCTCTTAATAACATGGGAAATTTCTGGACATGCTACGTGAAGCCTTTAAAGTACGGATATTTTGTGTCTCTGGTGAGAAATTGTTGGGGGTCCAGATGGGGAGAGGATGTTCCACCATAAGAAAATCCCCTGGTCCTGGCCGTGCCTTGGCTTAGAGCAGGGCCGTTCAGGAGACAGGAGGACCCAAGTGGGAAGGAGGGGCCCCAGAAGTGAGAACCCACTCTTTCAGCCGTCCAGCCAGAAAATAGGGGACTGAGGGGGAAGCTTGGAGTGTTTTCACACTGACTTGGAATCCAGCCCAGAGCTTCATGCCCGGTTCAAAGCATTCCCTCCTGCGTGGACATTCTAAGGCCTGTAGTGAGGAATAAAACCGAACGACTTGCAAACGTTCCCGTCGGCTCACAGCTGTGGTTTTGTACAACAGGCCGGTGCTATCGCTCCTGTCTTCCCCTGAGAGGGAAATATCTATAACGCCCACCCACCCCCACCGGCCTCCCTGCCAGCATCCCTGAGATGCCCTGGGCGGCGGGGCTGAGGACCAGCTTTGCACACGTGCGCACACACACGTGCACACACAAGTACATGCACACATCAAGACAGGTAGGCTTCTTCCATAGCACCCATGGATCTGGAAGTCACCAGTCCACTCGTCCAGCCGGGGCAGGACAGCGAAAGGGGCTTGAGGGCCCAGAAAATGCTTAGCACCTCTTGGGCTCCAGCCTGCCCAACAATTTGCTTTCCAGTGGCTGCCTTTAAGCCTCCCTTTGAGGAGACTTATTTGCAGGGTGAATGTGAAAGCCCAGAGAGAAGAAAACCCTTTGGAGATACCGGCCTGGGGAACAATTTTGCCTCTGAGAGCAAGTTGGTATTTGGGGTTAATCCCTCTGTGGAAACACTGGGTTGAAAGCCTGGAGGAGGTCAGGGGTCTGATTACGGCTTCTGTTTACATATAAACTTCCTGGTCCTAGGAGATAATCAGAAGGGGGAGGGGGAAGGGAGCAGGGAAGAAAGAAAAGAAAAAAGAATTTTTTTTAATTAAATGGCCTTCCTTCTTAAAAGTAAAGTCAACAAAATAAGATGGAGCTTGTGTGGAATCAAGGTTTGGTTTTAATGTCAATATACAAATATTTCTTTAAAAATTTTCAGTTGGGATTTACATTATAGGGTTGAAATATCTTTTGAAACAAAATTTGAAATGAAGTACTAACACATTTATGTGCATAGGTATACATTTTTTTAAAGGAACAGAAAGAAAGAAACCTCGGTCAGTGGTCTCCTGAGAACCAGGACACCCAAACAATTGAACTTCCCAAATGAGTCAATGTGCTTTGGCTTGATTTTCTTGTACTTTTCAGAGTGGCTTCTATTTAATTTTTGTTTGGTTTGATTTGGTATGGTCAGAGAAAAATGAGCATGAACAATGCAACGGGTGAATGAGCTGAAAACGACCTTAAGGCCAATCTGAAACTGTCATAAACATACACATGTAAGAAAAACCTAGAGGACAGTATTAAAGCCAAATAAACCCACACTTTCAACAGAATTAAGAGGAAAAAGGACTTTTTCCACCTCCTCAAAAGAAGGCAAAGTAAAACTATATAGTTGGGAGAGTTGGAGGGAAAATGCAAAATGGTTATCAAAACTGAACCATCAATTGTTAAGGTCTATCACTTGAGCAATTTTTTAAAGGATTAAATTTAAAAGGCAAATGCTTCCTTCTTTTTGTTTGCTTGGAGGGAGAGAGAGACAGGGATTGAAGAGCCTGTCCCAGACAGACTTAAGAACATCAAACAAAACATCCATGGGGAAAATGTGGAAACCCTCGGCTTGGGATATTTAAAACCAAATAAGACTCAGGTATGGAGGATTGACGTGCAAAACAGTCTGTAGGAAGAAAGAGATCCCAAATAATTGATCACTATGTTTCTAACTGGTGAGGTTTTTGCAAATATTAAAGATAATTCTCACTGTTTATTCATGCCCAGGAAAAGGAAAGCATGTCTTCCATAAATCCTCTTTACCTTGAGTCTCCAACTAAAGAATTTGGGGAAACCAAACGTCGACATTTTGAAAATGAATCTGTCAACAGAAGGATTCTTTTAAAAAAAGAAGTGAATAAAAGTTGAAATCAAATTCTATAGGGCGTTAACTACCCCTTAAAAAAACCAAGACTATTTCTAATTCTTTTATTTTTCTCAATACACTTCGTGATCCCCGTAATTCTTCACCAGTTTGGCTCCTGCCTTGGCTGTTTGGTCTTTTTCCTCCCTCATTTCTTTCATCCCCTAAATGAGGATGGTTTCTTGATATTTTCCAACACAAACTCCTTCGGAGTCTCTGACAGCAGAAAGATGGCTGTTTCAGTAGCAAGGATAAAAAAACACAAGAGAACCAGGGGAAAGAATGACCAAAGAGGTTCAGAGATGCGGTGACTGAGGCCTTGCGAGGAGACACCCTCCACTAAAGGTCTGCATTTCGTAGGGGCACTGGCTTTCTGTCGACCCCTTGCAGAACTATTTTTGAGAAGGTGAGACATTTTGCCAGGCTGAATACAGGTGGCTGAATAAAGGGGAAAGAATTCAGAGCTCAGTGACAAATACCAGAGGCTGGCAGAGAGCAAGTGGTGAGTCAAAGGGTGACATCAGCCTATGTTAGGGGCAGAAGCAAAGACTAACAATGAGCTGCCCTTTGGGTTTCAAATGCCAAGCAGCTGAGCCCTAGGGTCTGCTGTGGGCAATAGTCAGGATCATATATAATTGATACCCCAAACTAGACCGCTTTTGAACGAAAAAAGGGTAGAGGCTATTATAATTATCCTGGAGCAACCCCTCCGTATGAGCTAGAATGCCCTAGGCAATCCTGGACATTGCTGGCCATTGTTATCAATCCCTCCATGTCTGGGAGCTGAAGCTTAGCGGGGCTCAGCCTGGGCCCCCTGAGCTTCCTTTCCCCAGTTCAAGACAAGGAGTGGGGCATGAGAAAGTACCATGGTGAGATGAGTGTGGGAAAGGGATGAACACGCCCCGCCCTCTCTTGTAGATTCACAATATATATTAGTGGATTCAAGATGCTGAGGAGGCCTGCAGAAAAGTAAGCTACTTTGCATTGTACAAGTCAGAGTTTCCCCAACAGGGTTTCAACACCATAAGCTCTTTTTCTCTGCTGAACACCTAGAACATTCAGGCAAACTGCTTTAAACCTTCGGAGGCAAGTCCAGAGGAAAGGGCTGGGATTGCAGGCTTTCTCTCTGGCAGCTCCCTGTGCTCCTCGAGATGACACTAGCAGATGTTCCGAGGGATGAGGTCATGCAAGAACCTACCAAGACGTAGCCAAAAGCCTGCAGAAACATGCCTGATGCCATCCCAGGCCGTGGGCAAGAAGCCTTTGGGTTCACGTTAACTTGGGCAGCGATCTCCTGCCCCACTGATCCACTTCCTCACACGCAGGTGGTGAGGGCCCTGTCTCGGGTAGGAAGACAGGGTGAGCCTGCCCGAGCACAGCTGGGAGAGCCTGCTTCCCTGTAAGCAGTTCTCCTTCGTGGCCTAGGGCCATGCCTCTTACCCTGCCCTTTCTCTGGCCCCTGCGTCCAGGAGGGAATGCCCGAGAGCATTCCTGGGTGTGGCGTGCTCTCCCAGAGGCAGGCGCAGCTAGTTTAGTAGACAGTTCTCACGCGGATCATCACAGAATCCTCTGAGGGCATGTCCTTGTGACTGGTTCCTTGCTACCTCCTCTTAGCAGCCTGAGGGATTTTTCTAAAACACTAAGTCCTGCGGGTCTTTCCAAGCACCTCACAGAGGAGTAATTAATCCATCTGTGGGCAGAAAAACCCAGAAACTCTGCTCTTTGCTTTCTAAACACACCAGAGAGAGTCCTGAACCCTTGCTTTCCCAGTACCATTCTTTTGCCCATAATATCCCTGTCTTAGTCTGTGCTTTAAGATCCATCTGAGATGTCACCTTTTTAGCTGAGAACCACCTGCCCCACCTCTACGTGACCTAACCACAATTTGGGGTATCAATTATATATGAACCTAACCACACCCCTGCCCCACCTCTACGTGACCTGAATTCAGGCCTTCCTCCCTGGGGGGCCCAAGTCGCCTCCCTAGACTAGAGCCTGTTCCTGAGCAAGCCCACTCCCTGTGGAATCACGGTAATAAGCTGAACCCCACAGAATGACATTCAAGATTCAGACACTCTTCCTCCGGTTTTAGCATTTTAAGTTTGAAAATAAAAGGAAACAGAAAAATATCTTCATGTTGGAGACTGAAAAGAATTATCAAATGATTCAAATGTGGACATGGGCCAGGGCTTTACAATCACAATTGAGAAAACTGACGTTGCTGGAGTTCACCATTCTGTAAACTCATTTCCCAAAAGTACTGGGGAAATTAAGAAAACTACGTCACTTCAAAAGGACCAAAAGCCCACCCAGCTCTAATATCCACGATCTGCATGGGTCCCTTCAGGAAGGAGGAATAAACAGGGAGGAAAGGCTGGGTGTGGTGGCTCACACCTGTCATACTAACACTCTGGGAGGCAGAGGTGGGTGGATCGCTTGAGCACAGGCATTCGAGACCAGCCTGAGCAAGAGACCGCCCTCTCTACTACAAATAGAAAAAATAACCAGGTGTTGTGAGTGCCTGTAACCCCAGCTACTCAGAAGGCTAGGGCAAGAGGATCACTTGAGCCCAAGAGTTTGAGGTTGCTGTGAGCTATGACACCACAGTCCTCTACCCAGGGCAACAGAGTGAGACTCTGTCTCGAAAAACAAACAAACAAACAAACATAGTGATGGGAAAGGCCAAAGATTAGGGATTTCTGAGAAAATAGGGAGAATGGGGAAGAGGCAAGGATGAAGCGAAAAAAGGGAAATCAAGCTAAATGCAAGCATCTGAGGAGGAGCAGGGACTTGGCAATGAAAACTCAGAGCTGCCAGGGACCCCAGTGTCCCCATCAGAGGAGAAGGACCAGTCCAAGGAAGTCCTTGAGGCCCAGAGAGTTGAGCACAAAAGTAGGAGGCAGCTCGTCCTCAGGATAGAAAGCTGAATAAGCAAGCCTGCATTCTTGTAGTTCCCTGGTTAGTTTCCAGCCAAAAGAATATGGCCCAAGATTTATAAAAATATCCCTAAAATGTTCCACATGCTTCTCAAGGCAGAGTGTAATTGTTATGAACAAATCCACACAAACTCTCGTGCCAAGAGCAACAAAAGGAAAATAGGGAAGGAATAGAAAACCAAAAGAGGGCTAGTTTGAAACCAGAATGACAGATGCGGGCCATCCTGCCCTCCCAGCAAACCCAGGGGGCGGTGGTACTTCACAGCACCGCAGAGCTCACTGCTGTGGACAGGGACACAGCAGAGCCGTCCTGATGACCTTTATCACTGGGAAGCACCAGGAGCACTGCTGAGTGGACATCAGGTAGGGCTGCATCAAATTGTGCAAACCCCTGGAGATCGCAGCCTCCTAGGTCATGGGGGGAGACCATCTCAGCCAGCCCCCATCAGTCTCTGAACCCCTTCATGCTGGCTCTTGCCTGCAGCCATCCCGTTTCTGTTCCACCATTTCCAGGTGTCTTGACGTCTTGAAAGCTCTTTCCTGTATTGAGCCAAACTCATCCCTGAAGAGTAACAGAAGAACAGGAGTTGGCTACCCCTCCCCATGATGGGTACATGAAGACAAGCCCAGCATCCCAAACTAAACACCCTGTGACACGAGTTCCATGAGTCCTTCTGGGGGCCGATGTCCCGGAGACATGCTCAGGTTGGAATGCAGCACGGGACTTCGGGGACCAGGCCTTATTCCCTCCCACCACGGCAGCCAGCTGTGGGCTGTTCTGGGCCAGAGTATCTCAACATGCTAAAAACAAGAGTGCCAGGCCTGTGTCACAATTTTCAGACACGTGGATAGCAGCTCCTGACACACAGTACTCTCTCTTATCCTCCCCGAGGAATCAGCTGATAAGTTTGGGTTGTGTCTGACAAAAACCCACAGTGAGGGTATTGGAGCTGCCACTGCTGCCTCTGGGCCGGGACCTCCCCTCCGTCCTCATTCTCTTTGGTTTTTACTGTGCTGAGCTGCAACCTTGTTGGGGCCCCTCCCTCACCTTCTGTTCTCTATAAGTACAACCGGTCCTGCTCCCGGGGAAATCTTCACTCTGGGGGTGTCTCTCTCTCACCCCCATGGTGCCCTCCCGACGTGGAAGAGCTCACAAAGAGCACAGCAGAAGACTGGGAGGCCCTGAGTAAGGGAAGGTTTATTTCCCACTTAATGCGGAAACAGTCCCGGGCGAGTGTGGCTGAATCCCACACCTCCTAGACCTGTTTCCCGAGCTCCTCCTTCCTCCTGGAGATTCCCGCTGCCACCGCAGGTCAGGAATCCTTTTAAGAAAATCAAATTCCAGCCCTTCAAGGCCAGCCATGGGCACGGTCTTCACACAGGGGAGCCGCTGGAAGAGCCTGGGCTGTGCCACTCAGCTGCATGAAACAGACAGCTCCTCGCGACTGTGAAGCCGCCTGCAGTTGCCCGATCGCTTTTACACTTGTCATCCCATTCGGTTCTCAGCATCATCCAGTGACATAGATAGGACTGGAGTTATTTTAATTTTCCAGATGAGGAAACTGAAGTCTACAGGAGAAAAAGTGAATGCCTTCAATTATACAACAAATCAAAGAAAGAGTTGATTCTAGAACCCAAATGGCTAATCTCTTTGTGATGGACAGGCTGACACATCAGCCTGAAAATGTTCCCCCCCTTAAGGGCTTTTCAACAGCCCAGTGGAGAGTCCTGAAAGTTGAGACTTTCTGGTGACCTATCAGGTGCCAAGCAAGCAGCCTCCTTTCTGCAGCTCTAGCCTTGAACCTGTGTTGGCGCTGTGACATCCTTCCAGATAAAGAAACATCTGTGTGGGGTGGTAGGGAAAAGGAACACACGGCCACACCCTGGGGCACAGCAGGTCCTGCTGACTCAGGAGGAGCATTCCCACGGGTGACCACAGTCTGCTCCGGGCTGTTGCCCTGGGAGACGAGAGAATCAGCAAGCCAAAGCCGCCTGCCCTGCCCACCCTCCCAGGGGCAGCAGCTTGGCCAGGGAGCTGGCAAGCACTCACCAGGTGGGTGTGACTCGGCTGGGCGCCCAGCCCTACAGCCGCGCAGGTCTCAATTTCTGGTAACACCCTCATGCTTCACCCTCTTACAAATAGGAGAAGAGTCATCGATCTGGCTGCAACCCAACCTCAGCAGCTGATTGGAACAGGGAACAGCAGAAATCTTTACCAGACAACCCTTGTGCCGTGAGGTTATTCAAACAGGAGTTTTAAAGCTATTATTTCAAAGGATTGAGCATCAGACTTGTAAAATGGGTCTCTTTTCTAAACAAGCACATTTTCTCATCCACAACAGGAATGCATTTAGTGACCTAGGAAGACATTCCGGTACTCACTACTCAGCAGGCATGTACCAGGTGTCTCACACATGTAGTCACACAAACACCTAACAAGGGCCTCTCCATGAGCAAGCCTCTGTGCAAAGTTGGATGTAAAGATACCAGAGAGGGGACTCAGCTTCCTCAGTTCAAATCCCTATTTAATAGCTGTGTGACCCTGGGCACATTACTCAACTTCTTTGTGCCTCAGTTTTCTTATCTGCAAAATGGGGACACTGGCACCTGGCTCATTGAGTTGTGAGAATTAAAAAAGATGGTCACACGTATAGCACTTAAAATAGTGCTCTGAATGCAGCAAGCCCTTAATGAATGTTAGCCATTATCATAGGCATATTCTTACTTAATCCTTTCCATATCCTAATGAGATGGAAGCCATCCGTATCCCCATTTCATGGACTGTTGCAGAGGCAGTAAGCAAGTTTCTCAAGATCAAGGTGCTAGTGAGAGAAAACCAAGAGACCCTACACAGGTTTTGTAAATCCAGCTCCATGTTCTGAGCAATGCAAATGCCTCCCAAGAACTCACTCTCTCATAGGACAGGAGGAAGTTAGTATTTATTACATGACTTGTTTTCTTTTTTTTTGAGACAGACTCTTACTTTGTCGCTCTTGGTAAAGTGCTGTGGCTAACAACAACCTCAAACTCTTGGGCTCAAACTATTCTTCTTCTTGCCTCAGCCTCCCAATTGGCTGGGACTACAGGCACCTGCCACAATGCACAGCTATTTTTAGAGACAAGGTCTCACTCTTGCTCAGGCTGGTCTCAAAACTGTGAGCTCAGGCAATCCACCCCCCTTGGCCTCCCAGAATGCTGGGATTACAGGCATGACCCACTGCACTGGGCCTGTTACATGACTGTTAAATATGAAATGCAAGACACTTTGTTGGGACTTTATGTATATAAAATTAAGTAAACAGGCTCGGTGCCTGTGGCTCAACGGGCTAAGGCGCCAGCCACGTACACCTGAGCTGGCGGGTTCGAATCTAGCCTGGGCCCGCCAAACAACAATGACGGCTGCAACCAAAAAAAATGGCCGGGCATTGTGGCAGGTACCTGTAGTCCCAGCTACTTGGGAGGCGGAGGCAGGATACTTGCTTGAGCCCAGGAATTGGAGGTTGCTGTGAGCTGTGATGCCATAGCATTCTATCCAAGATGACAGCTTGAGGCTCTGTCTCAAAAAAAAAAAAAAAAATTCTGGCATAATATATTTATTTATGTATTTATTTTTTGAGATAGAGCCTCAAGCTGTCACCTTGGATAGAGTGCTCAGGTGTATGTGGCTGGCGCCTTAGCCTGTTGAGCCACAGGCGCCAAGCCTGGCATAATATATTTAAATTTAATCTTTTTGACACTCAATTGATGATCCTACAATCATAAAATTGTGCCAGTAAAGTCACCAATGGTTGCTAGTCTTACTATTAAAATTCAAACAATTATTAAGTACATATATATGAGAATCATAAAAACAACCCACCTACTTGCTACCAAAATACTTTGATTTTGTTCCATTTTTCTGAAATCCACTGTTATTGGCTAACATGGTTAAATGGTGTATACAATTTTCCTCTATTAGAGTCAAAGTCTCAAAATACCAGCTTAAAAAATGCAAGCAAGTACAACCAAAATGTCTAAAAAGTGTCTCTTTTATCACACTCAAGAATACCCTCATTTTAAAGTTGTAAGGTTCAGACTTACTTTCAAACACCCCAATGAAGAGAACATTAACCAAAAATATCAGAAAATGAAAAACAAAAGTTTTCCACTGAAAGACACACCATACATGGCTCATTATGAAAGTTTATTTTTGTAGTTGAGATTTTATTGGTTGTACTGATCATCAGTACAGACATGTCAATTTGTACATAATTCTTTTTTTTTTTTTATTATTTTTTATTGAGTCATAGCTGTGTACAATAATTCAGTCATGGGGTACAGTGTGCGGGCTTCACATGCAAAATTCTTAACATACATACCCAAAGTCTAAAAAGCCATTTATTGTAATTCTTTTTTAAACAGTTATATCAGTGACTTTCCAGATTATAATCTGTAGACAAATTTTCCTTAAAAGGACATCAAGTACTAGTATTTTCAAATGTTGATAAGCTATTAGGTAAGTCCCACCAATTCACACTTTATTACTATGTATGCTACATTCCCAGATTTTCAGTCCTTCACAGCACAGTAACAAAGTTATTAGGAAAACAGGAGCACCACAACCAAAGATGTTACAGAGCCCACACAATTCTGACAGGGAGAGCCATGATCACAGGAGTGGTTTTCTTTTTCTCTTTTTTTTGAGACAGAGCCTCAAGCTGTCACCCTGGATAGAGTGCTATGGCATCACAGCTCACAGCAACCTCCAATTCCTGGGCTTAAGCGAGTCTCTTACCTCTGCCTCCCAAATAGCTGGGACTGCAGGCGCCCGCCACAACGCCTGGCCATTTTTTGGTTGCAGCCATCAAAATTGTTGTTTGGTGGGCTGGGGCTGGATTCGAACCCGCCAGCTCAGGTGTACGTGGCTGGTGCCTTAACCCGTTGAGCCACAGGCGCCGAGCCAGGAGTGGTTTTCTTTAGAAAACAATTCTACTAAAACACAACATGGAAATAAAAGTAATTTAAAATGTTTAAGACATGAAATGCAGGACTGGGACTCCATATTGCCATTTAGTAAGCTTTGCATTACAGTAAATAATAATAATATAAACTACCCCCCCATCTATGGAATGTTAAGCTGACACCTAAGACAGTCACAGCCTCCCATAAATCAACATCCCACACTATTTTCTGGTTGTACCAAAATATAAACAACCAGCAAATGATTTCACTTCTTAAAAAAAACCATTTACACTTTAAAAAATGGGATGAGGTGGGATTCCCTCCTCAAAAATGTTTCTGGAGCTACTAGAAAACTTCCATTTACAAAATAGTTGATGAAAATACTCCTCTGGCTTGTGCTAGATGGGAGACAGAGACCACTGACAGACATGACACATGACATTAATCAGACTTGGCTTCTTTCTCCCCTGCTTCATCAGCGGCTAGAGCAGTGGTTCTCAACCTTCCTAATGCTGTGGCCCTTTAATACAGTTCCTTTGGGTCGAGACCCACAGGTTGAGAACCACTGGGCTAGACTCTCCTCAGTTTCAGTTTCTCATTTTCTGCAGGTAAATCTTTAGCTTCTTGATTAGCCACTAGGGCCTGCTTTCCCTTGCTCCCCTTTTCCCTTTCGGTTGTACTTCTTCGCCAGAAGATTTATCCTTTGCTGCTGCCTTTTTTGGCTTCATTTCATCACTGTTGCAGAAGCAGGTTCAGCTGACAACCGTGCCAATCTCCTCTTGGGCTCTGCCTTCCCGGTGCCTTCGACACAGCTGACCTTCCTCTTGGGCATCTTGGCGCCAGGCAGGGCAGGTGCCAAGTCGGGAGCCTGTGGGCCTCCACCACTCCTCCCACCGCCTGAGCTGCTAAGATCCATGGCGGAGGCAATGGGAGAACTGGATGGAACTGGATTCCCAAAGTTTTGAGATAAGTAAAAATCAAGAATCATAAAATCCATGTAGACAAAGACAAATGAAGCCCTGCCAGCAACACTGAGATGAAACTTGCACAGGTGAATCAAGAAAGCACACTGTCGTCTGTGTTTCTTGGAAGTGAAGTAATGAACCTTAACAGCCTGTCTCAAAACTTTTCTCATGACCTACACACAAGGGCAGCAAGGCAATGAGTAAATATAATAAGCCACTACCCACAGCCCAAACTTCCCAATTTAACACGGCCTATGACAATTTGGCACCAGGCTACCTTTCTAACCTCAGTCCTCATTCCATAATCTGCAACTTTCAAGGAACTCCGGCCACTCAGAAACTCCCAGGTGTTTTGGTCACACATCCTCTTATACTCAGTTCTCATGCATTCTGTGGTCCCCATCAGAAATACCACCTACTAGCTCACTATGTCCAATGAACAAACTTGGTAGTTTAAGAAACCGGTAACTATTTCTCCCTCCCATGGAATTTAATTAGATGATAAACTGACTTGTTCTACGGGAAAAGTAAGTATGGAAATTAAAGTGAAAAAAGAAACCGGCTTGCCCTGGGCAACAAGTGGATAAATAGGATAAGAACAGTTCTGGCTCTTCAACTATTTCTGGTGAATGTAGTCATAATAACTTCACTTTCAAATTTAATACAAACATCAGTCAGCCTCCTCTAACTGTGTAATGAGGCCATCTGCACAAGCACACAATTGTGAAGAGAGACACATAAAAAGCAAAGACTTCATAGAATATTATAATCACATTTTATAAATTCCTTCTTTTTTTTTTTTTTTGAGACAGAGCCTCAAGCTGTCGCCCTGGGTAGAGTGCCGTGGCATCACAGCTCACAGCAACCTCCAACTCCTAGGCTCAAGTGATTCTCCTGCCTCAGCCTCCCAAGTAGCTGGGACCATAGGTGTCCACCACAACACCCAGCTATTTTTTGGTAGCAGCCATCATTGTCATTTGGAACCCGCCAGCTCAGGTATTTGTGGCTGGAGCCTTAGCCACTTGAGCCACAGGCGCCGGGCACATTTTATAAATTCTTTTTTTTTTTTTTGAGACAGAGCCTCTAGCTGTCACCCTGGATAGAGTGCCATAGCATCACAGCTCACAGCAACCTCCAATTCCTGGGCCCAAGCGAGTCTCCTGCCTCTGCCTCCCAAGTAGCTGGGACTACAGGCGCCCGCCACAACGTCCGGCCATTTTCTGGTTGCAGCCGTCATTGTTGTTTGGTGGGCCCGGGCTGGATTCGAACCTGCCAGCTCAGGTGTACGTGGCTGGCGCCTTAGCCCATTGAGCCACAGGCGCCGAGCCCACTTTATAAATTCTTAAAGAACTAATTCTAAAAATGTGAATTCAAGTCCTCTCATCCAAATTCTCATCCTTAGATTTATTTTAAGATTAGGACAAGCAGCTCGGCGCCTGTGGCTCAAGCGGCTAAGGCTCCAGCCACATACACCTGAGCTGGCGGGTTCGAATCCAGCCCACCAAACAACAATGACGGCTGCAACCAAAAAATGGCCGGGCCTTGTGGCTGGCGCCTATAGTCCCAGGAACTTGGGAGGCTGAGGCAGGAGAATGGCTGGAGCCCAGAAGTTGGAGGTTGCTGTGAGCTGTGATGCCATAGCACTTTACCCAAGGCGACAGCTTGAGGCTCTGTCTCAAAAAAAAAAAAAAAAGATTAGGCCAAGCGTGGTAGCTCACATCTGTAATCCTGGCACTCTGGGAGGAATAGGTGGGTGGATTGCTTGAGCTCAGGAGTTTGAGACTAGCCTGAACAAGAGTGAGACCCTGTATTTCTAATAAAAATAGAAGAACTAGCCAGGCATTCCAGTGGGCACCTATAGTCCCAGCTACTGGGGAAGCTGAGGCAGGAGGATCGCTCAAGCCCAAGATTTTGAGGTTGCTGTGAACTATGATGCCACAGCAATCCACCCAGGGTGACAGAGTGAGACTGTCAAAAAAACAAAAAGGGGCTCAGTGCCTGTAGCTCTGCAGCTAGGGAGCCAGCCATATACACTGGAGCTGGCAGGTTTGAATCTAGCCTGAGCCTGCCAAACAACAATGACAACTACAACCAAAAAGTAGCTGGGCATTATGACAGGCGCCTATAGTCCCAGATACTTGGGAGGCTGAGGCAAGCCCAAGAGTTGGAGGTCGCTTAAGCCCAAGAGTTGGAGGTTGCTATGAGCTGTGACGCCACAGCACTCTAGCAAGAGCAACATAGTAAGACTCTGTCTCAAAAAAAAAAAAAAGAATTATTTTAATATTTTGCATCGAAAATGACATTCCAGATTGGGGGGTGACACATGAATCTGAAAACACACCCTCGTGTTGGTCTTGGTCACAGCCCTCGTGTGGAGGCCTACACACCCAGGACGTGCGCGGCACCAGGGATATGGAGGACGCTGTCCTGCTGCTGGAAGCTTTTACCCCACTGGCAGGGACAGGGCTGTGGGGCGAGGCAGGTCCAGAGCCAACGCAGCAGCAGGGCTCTACCTCCTGCCGAGTGCGGTACTCACACAAGAGCATTCCTAGACAATTAGGACTTTTCAGAAAAGTTGTATGAAGAAAGACTGACATACCAATTCATCAATGTACTGAAAATAAAAACCCTTACATCGTAGACTTACATTATTTCACTTTATGGTATGTGAATTATAATCTCAATTTTTTTTTATTATTTTGCTTTTGAGACAGAGTCTTACTTTGTCACCCTCGGTAGAGTGCCGTGACATCATAGCTCAAACTCTTGGGCTCAAGTGATCCTGTTGCTTCAGCCTCTCAAGTAGCTAAGACTACAGGCGCCCGCCAAAACGCCCTACTTTTAGAGACAGGGTCTCGCTCTTACTCAGGCTGGTCTTGAACTCGTGAGTTCAAGCCATCTGGTTGCCTCAGCCTCCCAGAGTGCTAGGCGCCCAGCCTTATAATCTCAATTTTTAAAACACCTGTCTGCAAATGCTGTCAACTCCTTCTGTGAGAGATACAAAATCTGATTACTTCTTGCCACCAGTGCTGCTGCAAACAGCCACAGGGTACTAGCATCTCTACCTCTGATTACGTGAACAGCCTCCCCCTGTAGACAAGGGAATTCACATGCAATTGCAACAAATAATAAAGAGCCAGTGTACACTTTACCCAAGTTCCCAATGGTGACATTTTGCAAAATTATATCACAACCAGAATATTGACAATGAAACAATCAACTGATCTTAAGAGTTCCAGACTTACTTTTGCTCACTGTATATTTAGTTCCGTATGTATTTTTTTAAGAGCTGGGGTCTTGCTCTGTCACCCAGGAGAACTGCTTGAGCTCAAGAGTTTGAGACTTGTCTGAGCGAGAATGAGACCCCCAACTCGTTAAAAAAATGAAAAATCCAGCTGAGTACCACAAGAGCACTGTAATCCCAGCGGCTTCTGGAGGCTGAGGCAACAGGATGCCCACAGCCCGAGTCTAAGGTTGCAGTGAGCTACGACGCCATTGTACTCTGCTCAGGGCATAGGGTGGCTGTCTCAACAACAACAACAACAACAACAAAAGTAAATAAAAAGAAAATAAAATTTAAAATAACTAAATAAAATAAAGGCATAGGGTGGCACGTGTGGCTCAGTGGGTAAGGCGCCAGCTCCATATACTGAGGGTAGTGGGTTCAAACCCAGCCCCAGCCAAACTGCAACAAAAAAACAGCCAGGCGTTGTGGCGGTCACCTGTTGTCCCAGCCACTTGGGAGGCTGAGGCAAGAGAATCGCCTAAGCCCAAGGACTTGGAGGTTGCTGTGAACTGTGACACCACGGCACTCTACCGAGGGCTAATAAGTGAAACTCTGTCTCAAAATAAATAAATAAAGGCATAAATGAAACCACTGGTTTTACTGAACAAACTTATACTGGTGTACGAGGCCCTATATATGACTGACCCTTATCTCTACCCTCCTGCCTCTCCAACATCACTTCCAATTTCTGCCCCTCATTTTCCTTTCGCCACTGGCCTTCTTCCTTCTGTCCCCTCTCAGTCCACATATCCATATGGCTTGCCCCCTCCTTCCACTCAAGTGTTACCTTCTCAGTGCAGCTTTCCTTCCTACCCTAAATAAGATAAAATAAAATTGTGCATCACCTCCCCCCTTCATTCTGATGTTTTCCTCCATAGCGCTAATCATCACTGATCGAGTTCACTCCTATAACCAATCACAGGGCCCAGGACCCTGCCTGGCATACAGGAGGCATTTGAGTAAAAGGAATCCTTCCAGTTTACCTCAGTTCACCTGTCGCAGCTACCAAATGCCCAACGTCCATGGTAAGTTATATCTTCTCAGCTACGCCCAAACAAGAACAAGCAACACAGGTCTTCCCGCCCAAGTGGTTCCATTATTACAGCACCAAGCAACAGCAAGGGTAAGGCCTGTGCACCCATGGTAGAGCGTCTCAGGCTGGAATGTGCATGTAAATCACTGGCTGAATATGTTCAAATGTAGACTTCAATCTGGTAGGTCTTAGGGCAGGGACTATACTTCTCCAAGCTCCCAAATGATACCGAACTGCTAGCCCTGAGACAACACTGTGATGGAAAGGACCTCCATCTACACATCTCCAGGATTTACTCTAACACACAAGCTAATCCAATCCAACAAAGAATTAAATAGTGCCTTAAAGGTGTTTTATTTTTTCTTCTTGTCTGAATAACAACGTTTTGAATATGAACCCATTCAAAGGTAGTTTACGAAGTAACTGGCTCACTTGGAGGGACTGGAGGTGAAAACAGTCACTAGCACATTCCAAAGGCAGGACTATGTGAGACCTCTGCCTCTGCCTCTCCAAAAGTCCTCTTTTAAAAAGATATTCTACAGGCTGGGCACCTAAAGCTCAGCAGCCAGCCACATACACTGGAGCTGGCGGATTTGAACTCAGCCGGGGACCTGTCAAACAACAATGACACTACAACCAAAAAATAACTGGGTGTTGTGGCGGGTGCCTATAGTCCCAGCTGCTTGGGAGGCTGAGGCAAGAGAATCGCTTAAGCCCAGGGTTTTGAGGTTGCTGTGAGCTGTGGTGCCATGGCACTCTTCTGAGGGCGACATGATGAGACTCTATCTCAAAATATATGTGTGTGTATGTGTATGTATATGTATATATATAACATAGCAATTAATAGGAAGTACAAGTATAGTGCTGCTATGGAATAATGTCTATGACATATTGCTAAGGGAAAAAATATATATGTGTTGTGATCTCAGTCCTGCAAACAAGAAGGATACATTTAAATGCTTGTATACCGCATTTAAGAATCCAGAAAGAAGACACAAGCAATAACTTTGTATTTAGGGAGTGACACTAAGAGATTAGACTGAGAAAAGGGTTTTGTTTTCCATCTTCTGTGCTAACTGAAGATGTTTTTATGATGTATATGCTTAATTTTCATAATTTTTTATTTTATTTTATTTTATTTTGAGACAGAGCCTTACGCTGTCGCCCTGGTAGAGTGCTGTAGCATCATAACTCAAAGCAACCTCAAACTCTTGGGCTCAAGCGATTCTCTTTCCTCAGCCTCCCAAGTAGCTGGGACTACAGATGCCCACTACAATGGCCGGCTATTTATTTGCTGCAGTTGTTTAGCTGGCCCAGGCCAGGTTCGAACTCGCCACCTTCAGTGTATGTGGCTTAGCTGGCCCAGGCCAGGTTCGAACTTGCCACCTTCAGTGTATGTGGCTGGCACTGTAACCACTGTGCTACAGGCACAGAGCTCACTTTCCTAATTTTTTAATACAGCTAATAAAAGAGCTGTCAATGGCGGTGCCTGCAGTTCAGTGGATAGGGCGCTAGCCCCATATACCAAGGGTGGTGGGTTCAAACCGGCCCCAGCAAACTGCAACAAAAAAATAGCCGGGTGTTCTGGTGGGTGCCTGTAGTCCCAGCTACTCGGAAGGCTGGGGCAGGAGAATCACCTAAGCCCAGGAGTTGGAGGTTGCTGTGAGCTATGACGCCATGGCACTCTGCCAAAGGCGATAAGTAAGACTCTGTCTCTACAAAAAAAAAAAAAAAACAAGAGCTGCCAAAAAAGAAATGCTTCCCAAAGGTGGCCCTGTTGTATTTTAATTTATATTAAAATAGCCTGCCTGTTTTTGCTCAGTTCACAAGAAGTATGTTTTTAAATGGTTGATCAAAAAGAAAATAAAGAATATTTCATGACAGATGAAAATTTCATTCTCTTTAATAGATTTATTTGAACACAGCCACACTTCTTCATTTACATATTGTTTATGGCCGCCTCTGTGCCACAATGGCAGGGCTGAGTAGCTGCACCAGAGACAGTGCCTACAAAGCCTGAACTCTTTACTATCTGACCACTTACATAAAAAGTTTGCCAATGTTCATGGATAAAAGACTTAATATTGTTAAGATGGCAATTCTCTCTACGTTAATTCACAGCTTCAACGAGGTCCCTATCAGAATTCAATCTGACTTTTCTGTAGAAATTGACAAGTTGATCCTACAATTCATACAGAAATGCAAGGAACCAAAAAGATATGCACAGCCAAATCAATCTTTTTTCTTTTCCATGCGACTAAAGTGGTTTTATTCCATCTAGAGTGCAGATGGGGTAAAATTCCTGACTAGGGAGAAATCCACCCCAAATCAGTCTTTAAAAAAGAACAAAGTTGGAGAACTCACATTTCATGAAATGAAACTGGGACACAAACTTCAACAATCAAGACTGCATAGTGCGGTGCCTGTAGCTCATCGAGTAGGGCACCAGCCCCATATATCGAAGGTGGCGGGTTCAAACCCGGCCTCAGCTGAACTGCAAAAACAGAAAAATGGCCGGGCGTTGTGGCAGGCACCTGTAGTCCCAGCTACTCGGGAGGCTGAGGCAAGAGAATCGCCTAAGCCCAGGAGTTGGAGGTTGCTGTGAGCTGTGTGATGCCACAGCACTCTATCAAGGGCGATAAAGTAAGATTCTGTCTCTACAAAAAAAAAAAAAAGACTGTATAGTATTGGAACAGAATAGACATGCAGACCAATGGGACAGAATTCAGAGTTCAGAAATAAATCTAAACTTTTACGGACAATTCATTCTCAACAAGAGTACAAGACAATACAATGGGGAAAAAATAGTCTCTTCAACAAATAATGCTAGGAAAACTGGATATCCAAATGTAAAAGAGTGAAGTTGGACCTCTATCTCAATCATATACAAAAATTAACTGAAGATGGATCAGGCCTAATTTGCAAGAAGTAAAATTCTAAAATTCTTAGAAGGAAACAAAGGAGTAAATCTTTGTTACTTTGGATTAGGTAATGGTTTCTTAGATATGACACCTAAAGCACAGCAATCAAAGACAAAACAGATAATCATCAAAATCAAAATTTATAACTTTTGTGCTGGGCGGTGCCTATGGCTCAGTGGGTAGGGTGCCGGTCCCATATACTGATGGTGGCGAGTTCGAACCCAGCCCCAGCCAAACTGCAACAAAAAAATACCCAGGCATTGTGGCAGACACCTGTAATCCCAGCTACTTGGGAGGCTGAGGCAAGAGAATCGCCTAAGCCCAGGAGTTGGAGGTTGCTGTGAACTGTGTCGCCATGGCACTCTACCGAGGGTGATGAAGTGACACTCTGTCTCTAAGTAAAAATAAAAACTTTTGTGTTTCAGGGCAGCACTCGTAGCTCAGTCGGTAGGGCACCAGCTACATACACTGAAGCTGGTGGATTCAAACCCAGCCCAAGCCAGCTAAACAACGACAACTGCAACAAAAAAATAGCCGGGCATTGTGGCGGGCACCTGTAGTCCCAGCTACTTGGGAGGCTGAGACAAGAGAATCGCTGAAGCCCAAGAGTTTGAGGTTGCTGTGAGCTGTGATGCCACAGCACTCCACCCAGGGCAACAGGCTGAGAGTCTGTCTCAAAAAAAAAAAAAATTCTGTGCTTCAAAGGACACACTATCAAGAAAGTGAGAAAATAATCCACAGAAAGGGAGAAAGTTTCTGCAAATCATCTGATAATAATCTAGTATCCAGAATACACAAAGAACTGTTATAATTCAACAATAAAAATACGAATAACTAAAAACTGGTAAAGAACGAGGACAATAGGTGTCTTGTGCTCATACCCATAACCCTAGCACTCTAGGAGGCCCAGATGGGAGGATATCTTGAGGTGAGGAATGAGAGACCAACCTGAGCAAAAAAAGTGAGACCAGTCAACACAAAAAAATAGAAAAATTAGCCAGGCTTAGTGGTCCGATGCATGCAGTCCCGCTACTGGGAGGTTGAGGCAGGAGGATCGCTTAAGCCCAGGAGTTTCAGGTTCCAGTGAGCTATGACGATGCCACAGCACTCTAGCCAGAGCAGGAGAGTAAGACTCTGCCTCAAAAAAAAAAAAAAAAAAGGACAGGGCAGTGTCTGTGGCTCAAGGAGTAGGGCACTGGCCCCATATACCATAGGTGGAGGGTTCAAACCTGGCCCCAGCCAAAAACTGCAAAAAAAAAAAAAAAAAAAAGGACAAGAGCTTATAAGCTAAGTGTAAGAAAGATCCTGGGTCCCTCATCCTATTGCTGAACTTCTTCAGACTCATTTTTGTCTTCTAATAAACTCTTAACCTATTTAAGCTATTCTAACAGGATTTTCTGTTATTTGCAGCTGAATACAATCCTAACTAGTAACACCAACTACTGCTAAATTACACTATGCTTAGCAGAGATCAACAAATACTGTTGATTCTACCTTAAAAATCCAATCATTCCTTACCTTGCCCACTGCCAGCACTCTAACAGAATCCACCGTCCTCTCATCTAAGCAGTGCAACAGCTTCCTAACAAGTTTCCTGGTTCTGCCATGTCCCACTTCACTGTTCTCAAAGTCATTTTTAGATTTTTTTTTTTTTTTTTTTTAAATATGAGGTCTTGCTCTGTCACCCAGCCTGTAGTTCACTGATGGGATCGCAGCTCACGGCAGCTTCAAACACTGGGCTCAAGGAATCCTCCTACATCAGCCTCCCAAATAGGTGGGATTAAAGGGATTACTATGACACCTAGCCAAAGTTCATTTTAAAATGGAATTTGCATCATGCTACTTCTCTGCTTTAACCCTCCAATGACATTCCATCTCCCTCAAATAAATGCCAATTTCTTTATGCTACCTTCAAGGCAAGCAGTGTTGATCTGACTTGGCATTCCCTTGACCTTTCCGACCCTATCTCTTACTACAAGTCTTCCTCTCAATTCACACATCCAAAATGATATCTTTGCAAATAGGGGAACTTTGTACCTGTTCTCTCTGCCTAAATACCCCTTTCTCTATACACCCTCATTCTAGACCCTTAACTCTCTTCAGGTTTTATCAAAAGTGATCGTTTCAGTAACCTTTCCCTGCACACCTATCTAAAATGTCAACAATTATTAACCCTGACATATTCTAGTACCCTTATCTGCTTAGCTGTTCCTCCTTCACCTATTTTAAAGTTTACACACACAGCACTGACCTCCTTTACTTAATAACATACTGTATATTTTACTTATCTTGCTTAGTGTTTATGTCCCTCATTAGATAAAAGCTTCATGAGGGTGTCACTTTCTCTGTTCACTGCTGAGCCCTGAACCTGGAACAGTGCCAGGCACAAAGTAGATGTTCAGTAAATATTCACTGATGAATAAATAGTTAAAAGTCAGATAATAACACCAGTGCACTCTAACCCTAGGTTGACACAAAAACCCTGTCTCCAAGAAAAACTAGGTTGGAATCTGAAGAAGAGAAAGCAGACAAACGCAAACATCAACTGCCTCACAGCAACTGTTGGACCCTTCCAGGGGGGGCATGCCAGTCTCATTGAGACTGTAGCCAACCCCACACAGAACAACAGCTGACGTCCTGAACAGAACGCAGTCACTCATGCCTAAAGTGACCACCATGGACACCACTATTGCACACAAGAGCCATAAAAACAGAACAGATACTTTCTAAACTGTCTTGGCCAATCTTACTCTGGGAAAAGCACTTTTCAGTTTAAGCATATGAAGAATAAAGCCAAGATTCAAACTTATGAGCAGTGAGTTACTCAAAATTAATGAATACCTGCTTTCTCTACAGCAAAATACATAGACATGTAAGTATGAATTTTGCTTAAAATAACTACAATTGAGACAGCGCCTGAAGCTCAGTGGGTAGGGCACCAGACACATACACCCAGGCTGGCGGGTTTGGGCCTGGGTGCCTGCAGTTCCAGCTACTTGGGAGGCTGAGGCAAGAGAATTGCTCAAGCCCAAGAGTTGGAGGTTGCTGTAAGCTGAGACGCCATAGCACTCTACCAAGGGCAACATAGTGAGACTCTGTCTCAAAAAAAAAAAATAAATAAATAAAATAAAATAACTACCATTGGGCAGCGGGTTCAAACCCAGCCCAGGCCAAACTGCAACAAAAAAAATAGCCGGGCACTATGGAGGGCGCCTGTAGTCCCAGCTACTCAGGAGGCTGAGGCAAGAGAATCTCCTAAGCCCAGCAATTAGAGGTTGCTGTGAGCTGTGTGATGCCATGGCACTCTACCGAGGGTGATAAAGTGAGACTCCGTCTCTACAAAAAAATAAAAATAAAAATAACTACAATTAAGCCTAATGCAGTTGATTTTAGAGCATGCCAAGAATCTTTAAAAGTTATTAAACTGTTGGGGCTGCGCCTGTGGCTCAGTGAGTAGGGCACCGGCCCCATATACTGAGAGTGGCAGGTTCAAACCCAGCCCCGACCGTACTGCAACAAAAAAATAGCCGGGCATTGTGGTGGGTGCCTGTAGTCCCAGCTACCTGGGAGGCTGAGGCAAGAGAATCTCCTAAGCCCAGGAGTTGGAGGGTGCCGTGAGCTGTGATGCCACAGCACTCTACCAAGGGCGATAAAGTGAGACTCTGTCTCTACAAAAGAAAAAAAAAAAAAGTTGGGCGGCACCTGTGGCTCAAAGGAGTATATGCCGGAGGTGGCAGGTTTAAACCCAGCCCTAGCCAAAAAAACCAAACACACACACAAAAAAGTTACTAAACTGTTATTGTTTTAAAATAATCTTAAATCTGTCTTAATATAGGCATAGGTTATATCTGAAAGGACACTGGAGGAAGTATAATAGTGCTGCTTTGGGAGACAAAGTTAGGTACTCAGAAGGGAGGGGTGAGAGGGAGATATTTTAGTTATTAGGCTTTTGAAATTCTGGAATTATGTCATGTTAATATATTTCTTAAGCAAAAATAATACATTAAATTTTTTTTTTTTTTTTTTTTGAGACAGAGCCTCAAGCTGTCACCCTGGATAGAGTGCTATGGCATCACAGCTCACAGCAACCTCCAATTCCTGGGCTCAAGCGAGTCTCCTGCCTCCGCCTCCCAAGTAGCTGGGACCACAGGCACCCGCCACAACGCCAGG
>CAUYRH010119250.1:0-54454 GCA_963574655.1 Perodicticus potto
CAACACAGATAAGCCGAGCAAGTGGAAACTTGTACAGATGAATCGGAATGGACGCTTGAGAGGGAAATGATGGCCCACAGTACCATCTGTCTCAAAATTTTCATAATGACCCATGTAATTAGATATAGACAGAGGCTAATCCATGCATGAGAAGCTGCTGAAAGTTCTGAGACAGAAATTTCTATGCCAAACATCTAGAGAAGGGGTGGGGCCAGTGTGCCTTAGGTGGCAATGATCCCACTGGCCTCCAAGACCACATACCCATGACTAGACTGTGGCCGCCTACTGCACAAGCCCATATGGGGCCACCTTGCCTAGATGGAGGGGACGGTGCTGCCTGCGTCTCTCTTTACATGAATTAAAATTCCAGATAAGTTGTACCATATCCAACCTGACCCGTAACCACTGGGTAACCATATGTTACCCAGACCTTGGGTACAGCGTGTAGTAGCTTTCCAATAAATAGTGCCCAAATAAATTAAATCCATTCTAGAATTTTAGAAAAACAAAGCAGGGATTTCATGAGTATTAATAAAAATATGTTCCATTCAGCAAATCTTTACTGATCCCTTGTGAGGGAGGCAGTGGGCGGGGCGATTGGGATGGATTCAAAGATGAACCAGCCATGGCCTTTATACTGCACTGGTTACTGCTTAATAGATGTGACAATACATAGCTCGACACATATAGTGACATATATAGCTTGACATATATAGCTTGAGACAATATATAGTTTCCAACAATAAGTTAGGGTATACTTTAAAATAACTAAAAGAATGTTCCTAACACAAAGAATTGACAAATGCCTGAGATGGTAATTACCTAGACTTGCTTAATTTATATCGTATGCCTTATCAGAACATCACATGTACCCTATAAATATATACAACTATTATATTCTTATGTGCCCATAATAATTAAGAATAAAAAAGTTAAGAAAAAAAACAAAACTAGAATGCCAGAAAACTGAAGAGTTCATGGTAACATATGATTGTGGATATTTGTTTCTTAAAAGAAAAACATTTCAATAAAGGTGCTGATTTATAGAGAGTTAAAGTATCTTCACCGTTGTTAGAGAGGTTTGGTGCAGGATTTAATCGTTATGGCTGATTGAGCCACAAGGGAGACCCAATGCATTGGGATGCATTTCATTTTAGTAGATCCTCCTATTTGCGTATCCGTCCAGTGAGTAACCATGAAACCTAAATGACTTCTTTCCTTGTCCTTTCTGTCCTCATCATAGGAATCTCCCTGAATAATTCCACCTTCCTGGGCAAGTGTTGTGTAAACTGTTACTGTGCCAACAGAGGAACTTTAGAAGAACAGAGTATAGCTGATTGGGCATTGTGTTCTGACACAAAGCTTACTTCTCTTCTTTGTATGCAACATTTAATGGACTCAGATCCCAAAAGCAGAAAAGATAAGTGTTTACAGGCAACTATTTACAAAAGGAGCCGTGTCTTTTGCTACCGGATGATCTTAATTGCACTGCTTCAAAACTGGCAGATTTCACTGTTACATGTTTTTGTTGTTTTTATAAACCTTGCTGGTAAACATGGCCCCTGGCCTTGTGCTCCCAGCTAGCTAGCTCTGTTTGATTGCCATTGTTCATCTTCATTAGGAACTTCACCTATAATTGAGTGTATTCAAGAGAAAGCTTGTGGGGGTTTTAGCACAGCATGTAGTTGCTTTCATGCATCAAATCAGAGATTCTATCCTGTTGATTTTGCTCATTCCTAAGTTTTCTCTTTGACATGGCTACTTGAATAAATTGTTATATTTGGTTCCCTCCTAACAGAAGCCCAGTATCCAAGGTATTATTTGATCAATATCTTAAGACTTAAATAATCTGCATTTATTCTCCTCCTTTTCAGTTGTACAGGTTATATCTTAACATTTCAAAGGCCCTCTGAGCAACTTAGATGTATTATAATTTATCATATTACCTGAAATAGATGGCTCTCTTGCTGAGGTTTGGAAACTTTTTGCTCTCTGTCGACTCAAAGAATGGATGTTAGGTGCTTTCAAGATGCTCAAAGGAGACACGTGCTCAGGTTACTTCCAAAAGGTCATGGGAATTGTTGTACATATTTATTAAGCAGCGTTCTTTTTCTCCTTCTTCATCTTCTTCATTATGGTACAGCCTCTCCTCCCAACCTCACATACCTGCCTTTCTTTCCCCCATTCAAGCAGCTGGGCTCAGGGCATTCACTGAACAGGGTGGTGCTGCAGCAAATAGCAAAGGAAAGGGGGCTCTCTGGGTAGGCTCTCACTTTTCCAGCATCCTAAGAGCAAGAGCCAAGACTCAGAATATATTTTTTTTTAAAAAAAGTATAAGCTACTGACTGCCCTGTTCCCCCTGTATATACCAGGATTATCTTGGGCTTCCCAAGGATGGGGAGAGAGAGGTGTTGAGAGAAGGAACCAAAGGAAAAGACATGCAGAGGCCTTCGAGGTGGAGGGGCCTGAAGTGGCTGCAGGGCAGTGGTGCCACCACGGCCCTGGGTTGCCTGGCCTCCTTTAGAATCTCATGTGTCCCTAGCAGCCTGCAGCTGGGAAAACGTCCAGGGAACGACCCCCAGCTGCTTCTCCAACAACACTCTTTTCTCCTCTGCCAGAAGTCACGCAGCCCCTGCATACTTTTCTTTTTATCTTGCCAGCAAGCACGCAGCTTTTCCTCCCTAAAGTTAATCTTTACCCAGTGTGCCAAATTTACATCACTTAGTAGCCTTGTTCAAGATACTATGTAAATAGAGCTAGAACCACAGTTGAGTGCTGGCTGCAGTCTCAGCTGCTCCAGTCCTTCCAATCCCACCTTTGTCTCTTATGTATGTGTCTTGTGTGTCTAATTTCCTCATTCCCCACCATTCCCACTCTGGTTTGTTCTCCTTCATGCTGGTTTGTGAAAAAGGACTATGCCATGGCAATTATTCCACGACTGCAAACGAAAGAGTGAAGAAGCTGGCAGGTGCTTTATATGCCAGGCCAGGAAATTAGGTTGAGATTGAAAGGCTGTCTGAGTGTTCAGCTCCCGGGACCCAAACTCTATGAGTCATCAAGCCAATGTCACACAACTCCTTAGTGGCCGATTTGGAACAAGAACCCAATTCTATTGTTGCACATTTAAAAACATACAATATAATTTGAAGGAAATATATATCATTTTCCAAGTTTTCCAAAATTCCAGCACCGTTTTCCCTGATGTGTCCAGATAGAAATGGCAGGCACAGCACCTGAGAGAGAGATCACTTGGATCTCAAATGCAGTTGAGAAAGCATTGAGGAGAGGCTCGCTGGGCTGGAAGACTCATGAGTTGCCATAAACCCAGTCAGCAGCAGTGTAGGGAGGAGAACATCGAGGCTGCCGCTGGCCAGTGAGGCGAAATCACCAGTGGCCGCACCCTGCGCATTTGCAGCACGTGCTGGGCACTGGAGGCCCTTGAACCATCTAAAGTCCTCTCATGTCTTCCACAAGGTGCTGTCTCGAGTTGCCTTTCCTACGCTGCTGAAAGAGTAACCTTCATGCCCGAGGATATGGACTTGAACTATTCAAGATGTTCTACAGACATTTCTGTGATGACTGCAAGTACACACACCTCAAAGCCTTAAATTCTGTATAATCACGTGCTAAAATAATAGGGCTTGAGGAGAAAGTAGTGTTGGGGAAATTCGGACTAAATCTTTGACTTTAAAGCCCTAACGAAAACAGTAATAACTCTCAAAAATGTACAGGCATAGTTAACTTTTCACTGGCATTAGTGCCCAGCACCACAATTATGTGTCTTAAACCTGAAGCTCCTGTTTCCTCCTAGTGAAATAAGTTCTTGAAGGCTGGTATCATCAAAAGTGAAAGATGTATCTTGTATTAATGCAGGAGGAAATGTCTTTCCAGCATCTTCATCTGCATGCTCAGCTTCCTCAGACGGCTCAATACATTGAAAAATGTAGTCGTTCTTGACACCATGGAACCAGTCATAGTGTCAGAAAGAGAGAAAGAGAGAAGAATGGAGCCATCCTTTGTGCTTTCTATCAGGATATGTGTTAGGTCTCGAATGAATGTCTGAGCTGAAATTCCCCAAAGCTAGATCAGAGATGCAGATAAATCCCAGGTAACGGAATAAACATACCTGGGGTGTCATCTCATGAAAATAAAGGTAAGCAGCTCAGTGCCTGTAACACAGTGGTTACGCACTGGTCACGTGCACCAAGGCTGGTGGGTTCAAAAGTGGCCTAGGCTAGCTAAAAAAACAATGACAACTGCAACAAAAAAAAATAACAGGGTGTTGTGGCAAGCACCTGTATTCCCAGCTACGTGGGAGGCTGAGGCAAGAGAATCACATAAGCCCAAGAGTTGGAGGTTGCTGTGAGCTGTGATGCCACGGCCCTCTACCGAGGGCAACATAATGAGACTCTGCCTCAAAAAATAATAATAATAATGATAAATAAATAAATAAATACATAATCGCCACAAAAATTAAAATAAATAAAATAAAGGTAAACACACTGAGTCACTCAAATGTAAAGCAAAGCAAAATGAAATAGAAAGAAGACACGAAGGAGGAGGGGCCTGGGAATGGGCTCTAATAAATAGTCACATGAACGCTGGCGTTGGAGAGGGAAGAGGAGGATTTTCATGCAGGAATAATGTTCTCACCATGAATTCAAACCTAATGCTGTTCCTTCCCCTGCTTCCCCTTGTTCCCTGTAAAAATCACTGCCTACACCCCCGTAATACACAACCCATCTTGGGAATCACTGCTCTGGTCTGACCCACTGGGCACCCTTAGGTCAGCACCGTGTGAGAAACTTCCCCGTAGGCACTCTCAGAACCAAGGAGAGCTCCAGGCCAACTGCAACCACAGGCGCTTCTGCTGTGCTGTCCCTTTTTTTTTTTTTTTTTTTTATTAAATCATATCTGTGTACATTAATGCAATCATGGGGTTCTGGTTTCATATACAATCTGAAATAGTTTCATCAAACTGGTTGACATAGCCTCCATGGCGTTTTCTTAGTTATTGTGTTCAGACCTTTATATTCTACATTTAGTAAGTTTCACCTGTACCCTTCTAAGATGCACCATAGGTGTGGGCCCACCATTTACCCTCCACCCTCCCCTCCCTTGCCCCTTTCCCCATCCCTTTTGAGCAGCTAAGGGAAATATGGTCCCACTGACTCCTTCACCCAGCTTTCGGTGTGTGTGTGCACTCCAGAAGGGCTTCAATTTCACATTTCCATGTTTTTCCTTTGCCTGATCCTACAGGTCCAGACCTCCCTCCTTTCGCTGGAGCCCTGTTCCAGAATTTGTTCCAGATCCAGGTGAGGGTGCAACATCTAAGAATTAAATTTAGAAGAACAATGAAAGTATAATGTCAAATTGGAAACGGGAGCGATGGTGACTCTGTGTGTGTGGAAAGTCAATCCTCCCCTCGTGAAAGCTATTTTACGGCGATAGAGCCATTTCTCCTTCTTCAAAAAATTTTGAAATTAAGATGTTATTGATTCTATGCCAAGTAGGTTTGTTCTCAGTTGATAATATGAGCAATTGAAATTATAATACAAACACACCCATGGTAACCTTGCCTACTGACGCCTATTTCCCTGTGACACTTGTCTTCTTTTCCTCCACCTCTCCAAAAAAAAAACTTGAAAATAAAATAGGGCATAAGAGAAAATGAGCTATGATTTAGATTGCCTTTTTATCTCCTTTTATTTCAAAAGAATGATCTGGAACAGGAATACTTCTCCGAGGTAAAACAGATGATCCTGTAAGAGGCCTCACAATGTGTGAGCATTATTGATTTTTCTTCCTAAGTCATTTCAGTGATACAATCTTGAGCTGAGTGACCATCGATAGTAAATGATTTCCAGCCAGACACTCGATCATCAGCCCTGCTTCTCTCAAAGGTGCAGCACTTGTGGTGAAAATACATACATGGATTTTGAAGCTGTAGTAGTGTGTGATAGAAGATATAAACTTCAGAGGATTTTTACTTATTATAACAAGCCCTAGAGGTGGAATTACAAAGAAGAGAGTGAAAAGGAAACCACCGTTCCTGCTAGTCTTTTTTTTTTTTTTTAATGTTTTTATTCAAGGCTTGGAAAATTACATCAAATAACAAGATCTATTGCTTCCTAAGCCTGAGAGCCAAAAAGGGACTATATTGAATCACCCAGGATTTAGATTTCTCATATCAAAGCACAGATAATGAGGCAAAATGTCCACGTCTTAAGTGGCATCACCTTAAAAGATCCTTAATGCCATGTTGCTTGGACAAGAGGATGCAAGGAGCATGTTCTCCACTCTCTTGCAAGCCCCCCACCCCGAACTCCAACCTAAACTATAGTCAAGCCAAAGTCCTTAGATAAGTCAACACCAACTGTTCTCTTCAATTCTATGAAATGATGAGGATTTTACCACAAAATTCAAGTTTTAGTACAGCTCTTGGAAACCCAGTAAAAAGAACCCAGACTTTCACATCGCATTTATCATTTCCTAACCACTCAGTGTCCCTCTGAGATCCCTTTCTCTCTGTCATATCTGATTCTATAACCTCCCCCACCTTCATCTTTAAGAATGAGATGACTCGAACCACGCTATGTAAATACTTAGAAAATCAGATTGCTAATGAGCTACGTGGGATCTATCTAATGAAAAACACACTAAACTCAGATTTAAAAAAATTGAGACACTTTAAGAACACAACCTAGGGTTCTAATAGGTTCTCCCAAGATCTTCTGTGAAAGGAGTAGCATTTAAATGCTTAATCAAAGCACCAAAAATTTAGCAGGGAGAAAAAAAGAACCCAATGGGATGCACCTCCAGTATTGTTTTCCCTGAAAGCCCCTACGCTTTGTCACTTGCATAAATAGCATTTCCACGGGTTCATGGGCTCATCAATTTGGCCAACCAGGTGGCCGGCTTTTATCTTTGTTTACTGAAAGGCAAGTCTGCTCACCAAGTAGATATTCATTAAATTTGCCAGTTCCAAACAACTCATCATCTGATATCCAGCTGATCAATTTAAATTACCACTAACTTCGCTGTAATTGCATCTCTAATTATAATGATGCTGAAAGACTTTGAAAATTATCTTGGCTTCTTTACTCTGGCTTTAACTTCCCCAATCCCAATTTTGAGAATCCATTCCCCCCACCCAAAGACCTATGGAAGATAAAAGAAAGATAGAAGCAATAAAATAGGTAAATTTTCTAAACCTGAGGACTGGTTTTGTTTGGAAAGCCTGTTTCTGTCTTACCCAAAACAGGGAAGAGTCAAAACCGAGCTAGCCAGCTGGTTCATTGCAAACTGAAGGTAGTCTTGGGATTGACAAAGATGCTTGACTGGAATGATGGAGAACACAGAGGGGCGCTCAGGGACACAATCAATAGCTTACCTCCTGTTCCCATTTGCGGTAATTGTCATATAATAGCTTGTTTAAGACTTCTCTCAGCCATAATTGCAGGCTAGTTCTCACCTTTGAACTACAATCCCCTAGTTTTAATTGTAAACAATAAATTGTCTTTCAAATCCTTTCACTTTTCTTGGCCTCCATCTACTCAAAATTGGATCTGCCTGGGCCTGACATCTAGCAGAAGGCATAGCGGTGAAGAGTCAGAGAAGCAGGTGCAGACCCAAGACGTCACCTCGGAGCTGAACTTGAATGAATGAGAAGTTCGAGGTGGGCAGACCTTGCAAACTCAGCATCCCCAAACCACAGAGATCTCACCCACCCTTGGTCACCAGTTTCCCTCTGACCTAACTTTATCTCCACCCTCATCTCCTCCTGCAGAAAGGCCCCTTAGGGGAAGGCAGTCTTGACCATTTAAACAATAAGTTTCCCAGAACTGGTGCCAGATATTTCTTCGTAATTGCTTAAGGGCTTCAAGAAATAAATGTTACACCACTGAGGTCCTTCAACTTGTTCTAATATGAATCAAGAGCAGATCTCCCACTCCACTGGGTAACATTCCTATTTATTCCTTCGTAGAACACTCAGAGCCATTCATCACCCCAGCGGCAGCTCCTTCACAGGAGATGGGAGGAAATGATAATGTTTTATGTGAGTAATTAATCCTGTGGCAGATGTGGAGTTTCCAAGACTACTACCATTAGCACATTGACAGGCTTCCGAACACATATTCCAGCACGAGTTAGTAATGATTTTAATATGCTAATACTATGTTACTCATAAACAAGAAACATTCAGGCCTTAAGTTTTATATAAGTGCTCGTATTTGCAAAGGCTTTATTTTCAAAGGAGACTAGTGATGAGGTTTTTATATTCTTAATGCTGCTGTTGAATAAACAATGTCCAATTAACATACCAGCTGGAAGTCCCCCATCCCTCAGTTCTGTTTCTTCCTATAATAGTCAACATTTATAAAGTGAATAGAACAATTGACAGGGAAACTAATGGCCATTTGGGGAAGAGAAAACCGGAGTCGGGCGGCGGATGATTTTTCTAGCCATGTGGCTTTTGGTCTTCGAAATTGCAAAGATGACAAACTGGGCTACCAAAGAAAAGGCAGGAACAAAAATACTGGCTGTATTTCATAATTCAGAAAAATATCCTGAAAATGCAAAGCTGGTGCCTGCACCGCGCTCGCCTTCCCTGGTGGCTGCCGTGTCGTTTTGTCATATGGTGAGCTTGTATTCTTAGATTAGCTATTTGTCCCGACCTGACACAGTCTACAGTCGAAGCTTGTTTTATTATTTCCCCCTAGTTTAGGTGAGGTAATGATCCCCAGATAGTCACAGTGCCTTCTGTCTACATTTCTTCCTGTCACATTTTCTCCTTAAATATGTTTTCGTATAATAATAAATTGCTATCCACAGTAAACCTGCTTCATCATAATTTCGCTTCATGCTGAATTCCTAAAAGGGCCACAGTCATCGAGAGGCAGTCTGTAGAACTAACGGCAACCACAGCGGCGCTGTAGAAACTAACTCAAGGTCAAAGCCTCAGTGTTGGAAGGCTAAAACACTGCCTCTCGGAAGAAGACGTTCCTTCCGGCTTTCCGTTTAACTTGATAAAAGAAAAGGACGCCAGTCCCAAGACTCTTTGTAACATTGTGTTGTATTTTTTTTTTAAAGAAAATAAGCATATTACTCAACAAACTGGGAAACTACGTGCGGAGACAGAAAGACAAAAATGGATGGGGGAGGGTACCTCCACCAATTAGAGGAATGGATTCCATCAAGGCCAGCAGCCTCCCTGTCATTCGCTCAGCACCTGCAACCAACATGCTTCAGCCCAATGTACCATACCAATGACAGAGGCTTGTTTGTTTTTGTTTAGGCCACAATGTTATCTTCCATCAACCAAATGATCTTTTAGAAATATCTGGCAAACCCATCATTTAGACAGACTGCACAATGGCTCAGGCACCACACAAATACTAGTACCTCTATCCTCCAGGGAAACAGCCAGGAGACAGTGCCATGCAGGGGAAGGTATACCTTTCTGAAAGTTCCTGGAAGATCTTCCTTTCTTACACCTCCATTTCCTTTTTTCTGTGGGTCCAAAGAAAGTGTGCTAACACTTGATGAATGTCTGGGAGTGTATACTATGTCCCAAATACTCTCTGCCCTTATTTAATCCTCAGAGCAACTTATGAGACAGAAATCATTTTCTCCATTTTAGATGAGCCACAGCAAGGATGATTAAGTTGGTTCAGGCGCAGAGATTCAAACCCAGTTTTGTCTGGCTCCAAACTCTGCTTTCATGATTCCTCTTCTCATCTTCCCAACACCAAACATGTTCCCTGGAAATTATTCTGGAGACTACAGTATGGTGGGCTTTCTCTTGCAAAACTCATTTAACAATTTAGAAGTTTATTCCTTATATTATCAGAGGATATTTTCACCTTACAGGGTATTTCCGTGTTTTTCAATCCTTTTTTATCTCACGGCACCCTTGAACCTATAGTTAAACTTCGGTGGCACACTTAAATTATGTTGATCAAAAAGAAAGAATATACTTACTGGGCTTTGAACTTCTCTCAAAAATAATTAAATTAATGATCTTTAAAAGTTTTTGTGGCACACGGGTTGAAAAACACTGGGGTATTTACTAAAGAGTCCATTTAAGTTGAAATCTTCATTGGAATAACCAAAATTTCAAAACTACAGCCAACACAAAAGCTGATTTTTCCCTCCTGTTTTTTATGATTCTTTTCTTGAACAAAGGGAGATGGCGGTGTAATGAGATACCAGGACATGCCTTCCCCCTAGACAAGTGGAAATCTTCTGATGAAATCCTAACTAGAATCATACCTCAAAGACTAAACTCTTGCTACATGTCATACACCTAAGAGGAAATAAGATGCCTGACTAATGGTGAGTTAAAATTGTCTTACACCTTACACACTGGTAGTTCATGTCTTTAAAAATTTCCCATTGCATTGGTCTCCTGTGCATCCTGTGGGCTCATGCGGGACCTGCAATCCCCTTCTTCTAGTTGTCTCTAAAAGCAGGCATCATTGTTTCTTAGCATCATGGCCTTTGGAAAATATACAGCCATGATCCCAAGATTATGTTTTTAAATTCTTTTTTTTCTCTTTTGAGACAGAGTCTCACTTGGTCACCCTTGATAGAGTGCTATGGCATCTCAGCTCACAGCAATCTCAAACTCTTGAGTTCGAGTGATCCACTTGCCTTGGCCTGCCAAGCAGCTGGGACTACAGGCGCCCTCCACAATGCCCAGCTGTTTTTAGAGTCGAGGTCTCACTCTGGCTCAGGCTGGTCTTGAACCTGTGAGCTCAGGCAATCCACCTGCCTCGGCCTCTTAAGTACTGAGATTACAGGCATGAGCCACTGTGCCCAGAGATGTTTTTAAATTCTTATAATCATTCTCCACAGCAAATTCACCTTTCCTTAGTATATTGCTACATTAATTCAGCAAATGATTATTTTGCCCCTACAAGGTCCAAGGCAATGTGCTCAAAAATAGGGATAAACAAAGCAATAAGGCACTTACCCTCGCAGAGATCACTGTGGGTCAGCAGGCTTTCTGCAGTACAGGGTAAGACAGGAAGCATTGTAGGCTTTGTAGGTCACCATAGGTCATATAGTCTCCGACACAACTCTCATTGTAGCCCAAGAGCAGCCATGGCAATGGGTAAATTAATAAGCATAGCCGTGCTCTAATAAAAGGAGGTTTGTATTACTATAAACAAGACTTGGCCTATGGGCCACAATTTACTGATCCCTGTTCTGTTATATTCCATGTTGTCACTGGTCTTGATTTTATTAAATGTATTGTTTAAGTAAATCTGAGATTATTTTAAAGTAAACATTTTATTTTGATATAACTATAGATTTACATAAAATTGTAAGAAATACTATAGAGAAATTCTATGCACCTTGCCCCCCAATAGTAGCGTCTTCAAAAGCTGTAACAAGGTACCACAACCGAAATATTGACATTGATATAGTCAGGACACAAAATAATCGCATCACTGCCAAGATCCTACATGTTGCCTTTTTATAGCTGCACCCACTTCCCTCCCTTAGTAACCCAGGACAACCACTCATCTCTATTTCTGTAATTCTACTTCTCTAATTTCCTCCCTAATCTCTATAACTTTTAAAGGGTTAAGAACACATTCTTTTCCTACTACCATTGCTGTTAACACAACAAAGGGTCACATCTTACTCTGTGGTTATATTCTAAAGCTAGTTAAAAAGATAAAACTTGATTGCATATAATCAAATTTGCCTTTCACAATTGTTAAGAAGCTATCACTTTGTCGATGCATATGCCACTTCACTCTAACACAATAGAGTCAGCACCGCCTGCAGTGGTAGACCAGATGCTTTGTGTCTCTTTGGGCCCTAAAGACATCATTTACTCATATCCAGATTATGTATCTTTAATCACTAGAATTACACTCAGCACTTGGAGAAAAGAATCATGTGGGAACTGAGGCTCCCAAAAAGAGCTTCAATTTCCTATCTCAAGTGCCATACGCCTTATGTGATTGCCCATGGAGTGGACTGTCCTCCTCTGTCCCTAGTGTCTCCTTTTTGTTGTTTAATGCATATAATGTTGCGGTGCCCAGGCCTGCAACTCCAGGGCTTTGAAAGGCTGAGGTGGGAGGATGGCTTGAGGCCAGGAGTTCAAGACCAGCCTGAGCAAGAGTAAGAAAAAAAGTCTCAAAAAAATGCATACAATGTTTAATATTAAGTATATTGATCCCTCTGGTAGTCATTGGAGTTTTTACAATAAAATTCACTGTCTCGGTAGAGCTCATCTAACTCAGTCGAAATAACAAAACTGCCTCGGTGGGAGTTCCTACAATCCCAGCACTCCAGGAGGCTGAGGCAGGAGGATTGCTTGAGATCAGGAGTTGGAGATCAGCCTGAGCAAGACAGAGACCCCCATCTCTACTAAAAGTAGAAAAATGACTGGGGTATCATTGCAGGCACCTGTTGTCCCAGCTCCTCAAGGAGCTGAGGCAGGAGGATCGCTTGTACCCAGGAGTTAGAGGTTGCAGTAAGCTCAGTTGAGGCCAGGACACTCTTGCCTAGAGCAACAGAGTGAGACTCTGTCTCAAAAACAAAATAAAACGAAAAAACTGCTGCCTGCTTCTAGGCTAGTCCCATCCATTGGGTTATACTGCTTTAGCCAGCTGCTGTCTTACAATTGCACCTGTTATTAGAAAACAAAACAACACTCTTTTCTTTAGCAGACACTATATAGCTTTGATATTATAATCTGGGGCACACTGCATGAAGACACTTATCTAAAATTAGATATTTGTTTTGTACATTAAGGAGACAAATAGGTCTGATTCTTGTTTTATATCTCTCTTTCATGCAGTACATCTATAGGAGGAATCAATTATCTCCGATACACCAAGGCTAAGAGCTTTCTTGTCTTCTTCTGACTTTCAAAGACCCTGGCTACAGTAAAATAAATCTGACTTTTTTTTTTTTTTTAAGGCAGAGTGCTATTATTACAAAGGGAGCACTCTGGTATGCCAAATTTTCACCCACAGGGAATTTTTATAGTTAAGTTACAGACCTCTTAAAATGGGGTTATAATAAAAAACATCAGTAGACAAACAGTAGTTACTTTAGAATTCCCTTTAATAGCAGGATAAGCATTGGCTATTTCTCCCTGGGAAATATTTGAAATACCTAAATGTGTTCCACCTTTTCTCAGCTATGCACCTTCTAAATAATTTCCTAGCGCAAGTGAAAGTTTGTGACTAGAAGAACAGCATGGGCTGTCTGGAACATTTCCTCAGATTTCTGCAGCGAGCTTATGCCCTTCACATCAGTCGTTCTGAACATGAAAGAGACTTGATTTAACTTCTGCCCAGCCCTACAGCCTTCGACAGTTATGAAACAGAAGCTTAAATTCAATGCATGAGCTTGATCCTCAGAGTCTGAACCCCAGGGAGAGAAGCCCTCTCTCCTCAGCCACTGCCATGCATTGAGGCTATGGCTCTATTTTAGCCCATATCTCAGGCCACCTTATGTTGTTATAGAATGATTCTCTTGAGTATATCTATTTTTCTCACCAGATTCCAAGCTCTCCAGAGCAAGAATAGTTTTCCCTATAGCATCTATGGCAGAACTTGGCACGGGTGAGAACTCAGAAAGTATGTGTGAGAATAAAGACCCCGAGAGATGCGTTTGTTTACTGCTGTAAGTGAAAGGGGTGTGGGATATCAGATTTTGGAAATACAGACAACTAGAGACATGCTTATTTTGGATAAATAACAGCGATAACTTTTCAATCCTATTGAGGAATATAAAAAAAGTAAGAGAAAATTTTAAAAGGAAATGAGAAAGAATAGAAAAGGAATAGCAAGCTGAAACTAAAGCCAGGTAGGTGAAAATTAAGGCCACAATAACCTATGGGCAACTTCAACATTAGTACAGGGCTTGGGTGGCTGAATTTTCTAACTACTACAAGTAGGAGCTGGGGATTCTGGGAAATTTGCATTAGTGTATGTCCTCCAAAAAGAGCTAAATCTACCCCTCAGCTCCCTGGAGAAGCAAACAAATCCTCATTGGAAAAAAAGTATTGCCATGATTCCTGGAGATCAAACTGAACCAAAAGGAGATCACAACAGCAACAACAAAAGAATCGCTCAAGGAAATAAGCAGTTATAAGTGAATTCAGCAAAAACAAAACTCCACATATTTAATGTCTTGATTTCGATATTGGAGTAATTCTAAGGTAAAGACTATACAAAAATGCATGTAATGTTTGTCTAAATATATGTAGGGTTTTCTGTTTTTTTTTTTTTTTTAGATAGAGTCAAACTCTGGTGCCTTGACTAGAGTGCCGTGGCACCTCAACTTCTTGGGCTCAAACAATCCTCTTGCCTCAGTTTTTCTATTTTTAGTTGAGATGGGGTCTCCTTATTACTATGGTCTTGAACTCCTGAGCTCAGCTTATCCACCCACCTTGGCCTCCCAGAGTGCCAGGATTACAGGTGTGAGCCACTGTGCCCGGCCTCTAAAAATATGTAGTTATTTTTTTTTAATTATCGAGCAAAAAAAGACTTTACAAAGGTATAAGAAGGTTTAAATAGGAATCAAGCCAACTTTCAGAAATTAAAAATATAAGCATTTAAAAAATAAATAAATAAAATGTGTTGCTGTGGTAAAAGGTTTTTCTCAATAGATACATGTGAAAAGTTAAAAACTATGTGCACCAAATAGAGTCTCAAAATATATAAAACAATGAAATAAAACTGTAGATAAAAAGTAACATGTGTGTCTTTATAGTGGGACATTTCCATACTTATATCTCCACAACTGACAAGTCAAACTGACAAAAAACTTGGTAAGTATATAAAATTTTGACTCACAATCAACATGCTTAACTTTCGGGTTTTAACTATAATACAATCAAGTTAGCAATGAGTAACTTAGGAATAAATTAGATATTTTAAAAACTCATATAGATAAGAAACTAAATAACTCCTAGGTGAAAAAATTATAACAGATATTTTTAAACATTAACACAAGTAAATGATAACTTGGGAGAGCTAAGCATCAGAATAAAGACAAAAATACATACTAGAAACTTGGAGGAGGTATTTGCCACGTATATAACCAAAAATGGACTAGTATTGAGAATATATAAAGAAGTGCTGCCAATCAATAAAACAAGCAACCAAAAGAAAAAACATGGACAAAGGTATGAAAACTTGTTTTATAGAACAGGAAACGAGATTGGCAACCCGATGAAAAGCTCAACATCATTCATAGTTAGGAAAACACCAATTAAAACACAAAGAGATACCATTTCTCATTCATTAGATGAGTAAATGTAAGGGATCTGGTGACACTCGATGTTAGCAAGAGTGTAAGGGAAGAACCTAATACTCAGGTTAATAAGAATATGAATTGTTGTAACTACTTTCCAATAATATTTTGCATTATCATATAAAGTTGAACTTGCAACCAAAAATTACAGTGCCTCGTATGTTCTAGACAAACTCTTGCATATGTACAGCAGGAGGCATGTACACAATTATTGAGAACGGAACTTATTATAGCAAAACAACTAAAAATAAATCAGATTTGCACTAAGGATGTAAATAAATGGTGGTTTATTCAAACAGTGGAGTTACACCCATATGAAAATGAGTTGACTATAACCACACATGAGAATGGATGAAATTTAGAATCATGTTGAGTGAAAAATGAGTAAAGTATGACAACATTTTCATTACATTCAAATAAAATCAAAGCTAAGTATATAGTGATAAAAGCACACATATTGTATATCCACGGTAAAGCTATGTTTTAAAAAAACAAGGGAGAGGAAGTTGGGAGTTGGGAAAGCAGTAATAGCTGTTAATGTGTACAATGTTTTTTTGGGGGGTGATGAAATGTTCTAAAATTGACTGTGGTGACGTTTGCACAACTCTGTGAGTGTCCTAAAAGAAACACTTAACTTTGTAAACTTAACTGTGTACTCTCAATGTGTAAACAGTATGGTATGTGAATTATATCTCTATAAATCTGCTTTTAAAAAAAGCAAGGCCAGGAGTAGAGGCTCACACCTATAATTCTAGCACCCTTGGGAGATTGAGGGGGGGAGATTCCTTGAGATCAGGAGTAGGAGCAAAGCTTGAGCAAGAGCAAGGCCTCGTCTCTACTGAAAATAGAAAAAATTAGTTGACTGTTGTGGGGAGCACCTATAGTCCCAGCTACTTGGGAGACTGGGACAGGAGGATCACTTCAGCCAGGAGTTTGAGGTTGCTTTAAGCTAGGCTGATGCCACAGCACTCAAGCGGGGGGCAACAGAGTGAGACTCTGCCTCAAAAAAAAAAAAAAGCAAAAAGAAAAAAAAGGAAGAAGAAAAAGAAGAAGTATGACAATAATTAAATATAAAAGTTCAGGAGAGTGGTTGCCCTTGATAACAGAATGAATGACAGTGATTAGCAAAATATGTAATACATGCATAATTTCATGGATGTTTGTCGTTAGTTTTGTTGATGTTATGCAAGTGTATATACATGTGTATATTGTTCCATATACGTTAAATATTATGTAAAAAAAGTACTATGAATAAAACAAACAAATCTATATATTAGAGAGAACTTATTTTGAGCTTCCAGAAATTTACATGGAGCAAAGCTCTGCACTCACTCTGTGGAAGTGACTCTCATCACAATTCTTATCTCTGGAATACTTGAGTTTATATACACAAAGTGAAATAAAATCCAAACACTGAAATCCTTGGGGTATATAAAATTTCCCATTATAATTAAAAAGTCTAAATACTCTTTGGATTATAACAGAACACAGGATACGTGTATTCCCAAATTGCCCTGGGAAGCACTTACAAGTGAAGCTGACTCATATAAAACCTTTCTACGTGAATGTTTCCATTGGATTTGACAAAGAAGTAAAAGCTTTTAACTGTTGTTTAACATTTTTGCAGGTGGCCTAAAGGCATGGAAAACAGGACTACACTAATGTGGCTGAAGTTCAGCTACAAATTCCATGGTGTTTCACTCTTTTCTATATTCCCAAAAATATTCTTTATTTCACCAAAAGCATAAAATTTAAAATACTGAGAATTATCATATCTAAACTATATTATACCAGAATTAGTTTTAAATCATACTATTCTCTGTGTCTTTGATTTGTCTGTCTAGAAATAGTAACAAATGTTGCTTCTAAGGCAACAAAAGTTTCCCACACCCACTTAGATCATTATATCTATGGTAAACCACAGCTATTCAGCTGTGCTCATATGATGTAGAGGTACATATATGGTACATAGGTGTACTATAGAGCTATCACTCTTTGATCTGGCTAAATATAGATGTATATATAAATGCATACATTATATATGTGTGCATATATGTATACTATATGGCTAGCGCTTTCATCTTGCTAAATAGATAGATAAGTAAATGTCTTGGCTATATAAACAAAATCACACATTTTCTACCTCTAGAAGGTAAAAAGTAGAGAAGAATGTATATGTCTGTGTGTGTGTGTGTGTGTGTGTGAGCGTGAAATATACATATCTTTGCCCAAATCTCCATTTGGGGTTTCCAAAATGAAGTAAAACATCTTCCCACCTCCAGCAATAGTAAATAAATAAAACTCCTAAGACAAAACACGAGGTTTCACTCATTCACTGCCACTGCCAAGTGGTATTTAGGGCTTATCCACACCTGATCCCCTCTCTTTAGTGAATCCTTAATGATACCTTACATCTATACGAATAAAATACAAAAGCCATGTCCAATATCATTTAAGTGTATTGCTCCATTTGATATTTACCCTAACTCTGTGAGTTACTAGGAAAGGGGCATTTGGTTATTTCCATTTTACAGGTGACGATACTGAGTCACAGAGACCTTACCTAACTCAAAAGACTCCACGTAAGCTGTGGAGCTAGAAGATTTTACTAAAGCTCTGAGCATTGACTTCCTCGTCTGAAAAATGGAGATAATAATAGTACCCACCTCATGGAGTTGTTCATGTTACCAAATTAAATTTGACATTGTGAGAAGCTGAATGGGCCCCTGACATGTGGTATATGCTATATGTTAGCTGGTATTTTTATTATCCACGTTCCAGAATCAGTGCTATTTTTACCATGTTTCACCTCTTAAAAATTAGAGGTTACATTGTTCCTGTTCCAAACTGGCAAAAATGTGACCAAGACCTAGTTCTGAATAATAAGATATTAGAGCCGGGAGAATCATAGAATCCCACATTGCCCAACCTGTAGTTTTAGAACACTGCAAGCTGCAAAGATCCCAGAATACATGGCTAGCAGCTGCAGAACTGGCTCTAGCAACTAGCCTTCTCAATTTCCAGTCTTCAGTATTTCCACATCCACTAACAGAATTGCCCTTGTGGCTCTAGAATCCTATATTCTTAAGAATTGGTCGTATTATTTCTTTATACCCTTAAAGGCCTCTGTAAGAAGCACTTGGTTTCCCTTGATCTAGTAGCTTTGTCATAGATGAACGAATCGCTCTTTTAAGTGCTTTGCTTAGTAATTTGCACATCTACACTGCTGTCTTCACTTCTGCAAATTTCTACAGTGTCTGCAATTGTTTGTTCCGAAGGTGTCCAGGTAGAAGACTTTGCATAACAGTGACTTTTCCTGTCATTGCCAAAATTTTACCTTAAAGATCTGAAAATAAGTATAGACTTCGTAAAATAGTGTCTGATGAAGACTTAAGTACTGTATTCTCTTCCTGTCTCTGTCATTCATAGATAGATAGATAGATAGATAGATAGATAGATAGATTTTTTTTTTTTAAGACAGAGTCTTGTTCTGTCTCCCTGGGTAGAGTACAGTGACATCATCATAGCTCACTGCAACCTCAAACTCTGGGGCTCAAGTCATCCTCTTGCCTCGGCCTCCCAAGTAGCTCCATCACATCTGGCTAATTTTAATAGAGATAATGTCTCAGTCCTGCTCAGATTGGTCTCAAACTGCTGAGCTCAGCGATCCTCCTGCCTTGGCTTCCCTGAGTGCTAGGATTACGGGTGTGAGCAGCCATGCCCACCCTCTGTATTTTTTAAGTAGTAAACCAAATAACCTCAAGTTGGTTCACATCAGTAAATTTTATTTTGTCATTTGAGCACCTCCAAGAGAGTCTGTGAACACTAAACTTTTACCTCTTATACTTACCAAGAGTTTTAAAGTCTACCCAAAGAGATGCAGTTCTTTTTCATTTTCATGAAGGTGATTCTGTCTTTCAGAGTCCCCTCATTAAAGTGCAAATGTCCCTCGGAAAGCAGTCACCTCAAGATAGCAGTTTAGTCTAATGCACTGTCAGTTGGGCTCAGACCCCTGCTCTGTAGAAATCTGATTCAAGACAGGGCCATTAGTAGGAGCAGCAAGGGGAGAACGGAAGATGGGGGTGACCCTGGAGTGGGAGGGAGGCACATAGTTACCAATGGAGAGAATCAGTGAGGATGTAGTGCGGAGGTGGGAGATCAAGTGAAACCATACTTCTCCTATTCCTCAACATGTTCAAGGGGTGGGTAACACAAAAGAGGTAAGAGAGTTGCTATTGTGGCAGCAGAACAAGACAATTTTGCAGCAGGGTAATCAGGAACACCAAGTCAGGGGTCACGAAGTCTGCTGGCTCAGCACCATAGCTTTGAAGTTCTCATCACTGTGGCTCAATGGGCTAAGGTACCAGCCATGTACACCTGAGCTGGGGGGTTCGAATCCAGCCTGGGCCCGCCAAACAATGACGGCTGCAACCAAAAAATGGCCGGGCGTTGTGGCGGGGGCCTGCAGTCCCAGCTACTTGGGAGACAGAAGCAGGAGACTCGCTTGAGCCCAGGAATTGGAGTTTGCTGTGAGCTGTGATGCCACAGCACTCTATCCAGGGTGACAGCTCGAGGCTCTGTCTCAAAAAAAAAAAAAAGTTTATCTTCTAAACACGTTAAATTTCCTCACTGGACCATTACTAACCATCAGAGAACCAAGTATCAACAAATTCCAAGGACTCTTCACCTAATACTGGAAATTTAACTTTGCTGAGAACAATGCTGAGGACATATTAGATACTGAAATACTAAAAAAAAAAAAAAAAAAAAATTATAAACAAATCAAACATCTCAACATGCACAAAAGAATAAGAAACACATATATGACTGGTTTCAAAATTTCATCAATCAAATGACAGAAAAAAGTGTAAGATTTGACAAGAGTATTTTTCTATATTAACTTTGAAAATGCATTCAATGAAATGAATACACCATCAATAAACAAGCATTCAATTCTGAAAGTGCATTTACAATCACATCTTTATACAGTAATGTCTGGACTGTTAAAAAAAAAAATCAAAATACTCAGACTAATGAACTATGTGATTGAAATTTGTATTCACCTTAATTCTAATAATGATCCCCTTTTACCACCTTGCCACCACCGAAACACAAAATTTTAAGTTATGAATATGAAAAGACCCTAAGAATATGTTCACCAAAGTGTTAACGGATTTCTGAGTAACAGTCTTTTCTCCCAAAGTAGCAGAAAAAGAGAAAGAATACTCCTTTTAAAAACTGACTCCTTCCTTCACAAAGGACAAACATGCTCACACACTCAAGCACACACCAACATGTGCAAACGCAACAAAACAAAAAATAGAGATTAAAAACTCAAGGAAAAACTCAAAGATAATTTTTGTAAGTTTCTTTATTATAAAAATATATGCTTTTAGTTTTAAGAACAATCCAATCATAAGATAGGTATAGTAAGTTAAGAAAAATCCAACCACAAAATAGGCATAATGTAAAAAGCAAAATTCCACCCAAGACTTAACCATTAATTTGACTTCCTTTTTCCAATACCTACTATTGCTTTTGTAGCATTACAACAAACATTTAAATGTATCTACATACAAACCTATCCTTTTTTACTCTTTTTTTCTTTAATTTATTTTTTTGCAGTTTTTGGCCGGGGTTGGGTTTGAACCCACCACTCCGGTATATGGGGCTGGCACCCTACTCCTTGAGCCACACAAACTTTTTACTTTTAAACAGAAATCGTGGCATACAACATGAAGTTTATGACATTTTTAAATAAAATATTCCTCAACAGTACTGTATATATAAATTTTTCGTGGTTGCATAGTATTCCACTGAGTAAATCGTGGCATACAACATGAAGTTTCTGACGTTTTTAAATAAAATATTCCTCAACAGTACTGTATATATAAATCTTTTTCATGGCTTCATAGTATTCCACTGAGTACTTCTTAACCAGTTCCCCTCTGATAGAAATTTACATTGATTCCAGCTTTCAGTCTTGCAAACTATACGGGCAACGAGCATCCTTACCAGACCATCTTCACACACTACCATCATCTATAGAATTCTTAGAAATGACAAAAAAAAATATTGTGCCCAACAGCAGGATAAACAGCATCCTTTTCTCTCACCTCCTCAATCAATTCTTTGCCAGTGGGACAGTGTAAAGGACATTCTTTACTCTCTTCTCTTTATATAAGTGAAGACAAATGTTTATTAATTATTTGCACCTCTTTGTGTCTGAAATGTGTTGCCCATTTTCCTACTGGGCTACTCATCTTTGTCTTAATGTTTAGGAGTTTTCTACCAGCCTTTAGTCAAATGTGCATTAAATATTTGTCCCAGTTAGGGGCTTAACTTGGTTCACAAGTGTTTTTAGCTCTATGGTTTGTTGTTATCGCTATTGTTTTTTAAAGACAAGGTTTCTCTCTGCTGCCCAGGCTATAGAACTAGAGTGTGGTTGTATCACCACAGCTCACTGGACTCCACTGAACCACAGCTCGTTGAACTCCCGAGCTGAAATGATCCTCTCACCTCAGTCTCCCGACTACAGGCATATAACACAATATCCAGCTAATTTTTTAACTTTTTGGGAACAACAGGGTTCCCTAGGCTGTTCTCAAACTTCCAGCCTCAAGCAAACTTCTCCCCTTGGTCTCCCAAAGTGCTACGATTATAGGCATGAACCACTGCACCCAGCCAGACATCTGTAGATTTTCCAATGAAATGTATCTGTCTTTTCCCCCAACTTGAGTTGCAGGTCATATTAGGGAAGCTCTTTCCCAAACAAAAATTTAGGAAAATCTTGTTACATTACTTCTAAACTATTAGTTAAATGATGTACATATTAGCACCTTCAGAGACAGCTCCCTTCCAATATCAAATAAAATAAGACAACCACACTTTCTCTAATATTTTCCTATCGTAAACTGATGGGCTCCTCTACACCAATCAAATGTTGCTCACAACTATTATGCTAAAAGATTTGATTTTTTTCTTTAAATTTCTTAACATGCAGGAGCTGAAAAATAATAACTACCTATAAGTTTAATTTCTGGCAAGCCACATTCTATGTCCCTCAATTCTTAGATAATCTCCAACAGCATAAGTGTAAATAAAAATCCAAAACCTAGATTTTCCCTGTGGTAGCTATAATTTAGTCATCTCTACAAAAGTGAATAAATACTTCCTGTGTAAATAAACTTGTAATTTTGCAATACCAGAAAATTGCTTTATGGTGCTATCAACACAGTATTCTTTTCTTTTCTACCTCAGGTTCTCAAGCAAAAAAGGCTTCTACCTCAAATCAGAATTACAAAATACACCTTTTGAGTTAGTATACCATTTCAAACCACCACTTAAAGCTAAATTAGATGGTTAGTCTAGCCACCCTCTCTCTGTTCCCCATAAAGGGGGCAAAAAACCCCCTTGATCATAAGTTTTCTATCTCACAGTGCCAGCTGCCAGGCATTTAACAGCCTTCCATCTCTAAGGTGACTGGCCCAACAAGTAATGTAACTTGGAAGTTAAGGCAAGTGGCAGAACTTAGACGGGGGCGGGGGGGGAACAGTATTTTCCACAATTTGTATAGCACTTGTTTAGCATATATGTGTTTCCAAAGTGGTGGTCAACTCTTCAAACTACACTAGAAACATCAACTACACTTCACATCAACTACTGCCAATTCCATTCACTGGCCTCCTTCCCTTTGGGGACTATTCAAAAAGTTACTATTTTGTTTTACAACTACTCACCCAGGCCTCTTCCACTGATGAAAGCAGGCAAAGCCCACGCTGTGTGTCTGTCTCCTAGAGAAGATTGCATCTTTTATTTATCGCCCCTTGGCTTTATTTTCACAGTGAATTCCTGGCTTAAATGCAATCAGCCAAGAAACCCTCCCTATGTGCTCTCCTGTCATTCCTCATTGCTTGCAAGCAGAGTCAAGCACAGGGGAAGGAAAAAAAAACCTTCCACGCTGCCAGCCAAGCCATAAAAATTCGCAGACTCCAGTTTGTTATAGTGAGAAACCATAGATATGCTTCAATCCGGCAAGAAACAAACACACACAAAAAAAGGTATAACGCGAAAGAATGTTAATTAGATTTTTTTAAGGGGGGAGAGGATAGATGGATAACCTCAAAAGCTAACCCCCACCCCCACCCCCAGACAGAAGGAAAGGGTGCCCAGCATAGAAAAGGCAACACTGGGGGCTGCCTTTGGAAATAAATGACCATGCAGAAAATCACATTTACAGATTGCATTAGAATTCAAATTAACCAGACAGGATTAAAACAAATCTTAATTCTCTCCTGGGGCCCCTATCCAGACCCTCAGCCCACTCCCAAAGAAGAAAAGGATAAGAAGAACTGACTAAAGAAAAAGATAAAAGATTAAGTTAAAAAAATCAAAGAGCTGGAGATGCTTCCAAATCTACCCCCATTCATTCAGTACCAGGTTCACCACACTTGAAATCTACAATTTCAAGTAGATATAAAACGAGAAGGTAGTAGAAAATATACCATTTGCAACCAGGAGGAAAAAATAGATAGTTTCATTATAGCATTGTTCCTTTCGGTCCGGCTCAAACATTCCCATCGCTATGGCTGAAAGAGATATCTGGACATTAGAAGAAAAAAAAAAAAATGGGGAGGAGGGGGAACAGGGGACGCTTTTAAACTAAGCTATTTTAGAAAACTCTCATGGTCTGTCAAAGAAAGGAGGGTTGTTCAGCTTTAAATCACAAGTCCTTCTCTCGCCTTTGTCAAATATCTTCTACTTTACAAGCCCTGAAAAAAAATAAAGAGACTCTTTTGTTTGGTTTCCCCTTTTCGAAGGATGACAGAAAACGGAAAGGGGTACAAATAAACCTGAAAATGAGAACAAAGTGTTGGGTCGTGCCGGCCGGGCGGCCGCGCTGGGGGACACAGGAGCGGTCGCCCGGCCCCTCCGCCTCGCGCTCCCGCAGCCCCGCTGCGAGCCGCACCTCCGTAACTGCTCACCGCGGCTCCCCCAGGGCACCACGACCTGCTCCCCAGCACAAACAAAACTCAGGCGGCGGGGCACCCGGGCTCCGCCGCCGCCTCACAGGGGCGCCTGGGGCCGGCCGCGCGACTAGGGAATCGCGAGCGGTCCTTCCCAGGCTCGAGCCGTTTAATAAGAGGGCGTTCTCGGGGCGAGGCCCCTACGGGGACAGGGTCCAGCCCGCCGCCCCCTCCGTCCTGCGCTGCTCGGATACGGGGAAGCGCGGACCGAAAGACATTTAAATATGGGGCGACCGGCGGGGTTCGCCTGGGCCAGACGCCACAACGACCCCGGAGCGCCGCGGCCGCTCGCCCGTCGGAGTCCTGAGATGAGCGGCCGCCGAGTGGCGTTGAATGTATTCCCCTCCCCTCAAATCGCGGGGGACGGGGCGGAGAGGAAAAAGAAAGAGGAGCGAGCGACAGACAGGGGGAGAGGGGGGAGCGCGCAGAGCGGCCCGGCCCCGGCTCGCCCCGGCCGGCATTGTCTGTGCGGCCCGCGCCCCCTCCCCCGCCCCGCACGGCCCCGCCACACACACCCTCGCGGGAGCCGGGCCGTCCGCCCGCGCCTTTGTCCATGTCCACCCCCCGAAAGAAGCGAGCCGTCCTCCAGGATGTGGTCCCCGGGAGGAGGGCGGGCAGAGGAGCGCGGGTCGGGGGCGCCAACCCCGCGGAGGGGTGCGTCCTGCTGATTCATTTCCCACTCGCGCTGGCCCGTCCGGGGAGACGAGGGGCGGGGAGGGGCGGGAGGAAATAGGCGCTCCGCTCCAGAAGACCGTCCGAGCCGGTGAGGACACCAGGCGGGATGAGGGAGCGCTCCGGGCTGGGGGCTTCCCGCAAAAGAGGAACGGCCCCCCACCCCACGGGACTGACGGACGGACAGACGGCCCGCAGCTGCCCCGTGACTCACCGACTTGCAGGACGTTGTCTACGCAGCCGCTTTCCAGCAGCGCGATGCCCCGGCGGAAGGGCAGCCGCGTCTCGTCGCCGCCGTCCGCCGCCCCGGCGGCCCCCACCGACGGGGCCCCGGCCCCCGCGGCGGCGGCGGCGGCGGCGGCGGCGGCAGCGGCAGCGGCAGCCGAGGTGGCGGCCGGGGAGGACGAGGAGCCGCCGCCGCTCGCGCCGCCCGCGCCGCCGCCCGCGCCGCCGGGGCCGCCGCTGTCGTCGCCGGGGCCGCCTGCGGCGCCGCCGCCGGTGTTGAAGGACGAGTACATGCAGATCTCCCGCTCGCTGCGGGGGAAGGACCAGTAGACTATGCGGCGCTGCACCGGCTCCGGGATGCGCTCGAAGCGCTCCTCCACGCGCTGGAACGGCCACTTCTCCGCCACCCTGCGCGCCGCGATGTCCAGCAGAGACTCGGGGCTCTGGGTCTTGCCCGGCGGCAGCAGCCCCAGCGCCGCGCCGCCCCCGCACGCCGCCGCCCCCGCGCCGCCGGTCCGCTGGCCCGGCCGACAGGCAGAGCTGTAGCCGCCACCCGCGCCGCCGCCGCCGCTGCTGCCCCCGCCACCGCCGCCGCCGCCCGGCCGGCAGCAGAGCCGTTTTGCGGGAGGAGGCTGCTGTCCGCGCTCCGCCATGACCGCGCCGCTTCTAACCCGACAGCGGAAGTGCCGGGACCCTATAAACGGCACAAGGAAGCGCGACACGCACACGCCGTCGCGACGCCACGCTGCCATCTAGGGCCCGCCGCTCCTTGTACGGGCACAAAAGGTGGGGCCTCTTCCATGACGTAGAGACTGAGGCGGGGCTCCGGTAGGGAGAACCTAGGGCCGGGGGCGGAGCCTATGTAAATCGCTGGGCTGAAACATAAATAGAGCACTCGGCGGACACGGGGGTGGCGGGGGCAGGCGGGTTGGGTGCCGGGTGGGTTGTGAGAATGTCAGGCTGCTGTGACGCGGGGGGCGGGGCTCAGGCGGGGTTCCCGCGGGAGGGGCCGGGCTGTCCAGCCTGGCCTAAGGTGGGTGGGTCTCTGCGCCCCCTGCCTACTCAACTTTCCCCTCCAGTTCCCTGCCTCCCTTTGAAGTCGGACAAGTGAGGACGGGTCTCGTGGGTCGCAGCAGGGAGGGAGGAGGACGTAAGGAGAGTGCTAATAGGAGCGGTCCGGGCTAAATGGGGGGCGGGGCCCCGGAGCCGATGCCCCACCCCCCGTCAGCCTGCCCTCCCGGGGAAAAGCCTCAGAGCGGAGGAGGCGCTTTCAAAACAAAGAAATGCGGCATGGGGCCCGGGGGACGCGGGTGGAGAGGAAGGCGGAGGAGGTGCGGCCGAGGCCGCCAGGCTACCCGCTTCCCCTCCAGCCTGTCCGGGGGAGCTCCCCCCTCCACCAACCAAGGCTGCGGCGCCGGGGAAGGGGGAGGAGGGCTGCATTCAGCGGCTATTTTCCACTTCACTTTTGCAGACCCAGGTGAAGAAGAGCGCTCATTCCTTTGCCCCGGCGCAGCTCTAGCGCACCCAGCCCCTTGCCCTGAATCTGCTCAGTCCTGGCGGCCGGGCTGGGGGCCGAGCCAGCCAAGTGCCGGGAAAAGCGTAGAGCGCTAGGAACCTGCCCGGCAGCCGCCGGACCTGCGGCTGTCCCGCCCTCGCGCTCCCTCAGCCCCTCGGGCCAGGAAGCCAGCCCACCGTTTGGAGTCTTGGAGCTTGAACCGCCCTTATCGCCCCCGCGGCCGTACCGCTGAGATCCAGCTCCAAGCCCGCGGTTCTCCCACTCGGGGTGGAATCCACAGTGGGCTGTGGATTTAGCAAACACACCTTTGTGAGTACACACGCCGCGGAGGCACGCGCAAACCCCACGGGCGCGCGCCCACGGCCCACCCGGCAGCGGACGGCGCGCCAGGCGGGAGACGGCTCCTGCCGGCGCTAAGTGCGCGCTCAGATCTCCGGCCCGGCTTCTACCCCGGCGCCCGGCTCTGCCGACTCCAGGCGCTCGGGACGCGCGCCGCGCTCTCTGCAGCCCAGGCGGCGCCCGGACGGCTGGTCCTGCGGGCCAGTGCAGCGTGGGGGTGGGCGAGGGAGAGCGAGCGGAGAGCGCAGCTCGTTGGAGCGCGGGCGCCAGCTAAGGCGGAGAAACGAGTTCAGGTCTGAACCTGGAGCCCTGCGGACATTGTTCTTCGCTCTCAGCAGAGCTTGGTCTAATCTGCGTCCAAGCCGCAGACTTAATTAGAACGTCAGAAACATCTTTACTCCTTGCCCCGCCTTCTGTTTTTACTGTAAACAGTTTTACTGATACTATCCTGTTGTTGAAGATAAACTGTATCTCCTTTGACACTTTCGCATCTTTTAAGGTTGCGGGCTGCTGCCCGCCCGCCTGCCTTGCACGGATATAAAGGAATAGAGCGCTTAAGCATTTTAAAGGAAATCGACCTTTCAGGGCCAATGCCCCTGAGACGTCGAGCTACACTTGGGACTTTAACAAGCCCCAGGCTACAGGTCCCTGGGCTCGGGACACTGGCCGACTTTCCATAGTTGCCTTGTAAGGAAAATTTTGGTGACATTACGTTTTTTGTACACCTGCTCCTTATTTTTCTTGCACCTCCTCAATGCCTAGGAAAAGGCTTGGGCAACAAGCCGATAGATCTTTATGGGAAAATAGAAGGGAAGGCTTTTTCCTTCAGTTGTTTAATTTCTGGATCTCTTTTAAAAATAAAATTAATTAAGAATTTTTAAAACGTGGGTGATAGAAGAAAGTTGAGAAGTAAAATACAGTTTGAGCTCTAGTCCTCAAAATAATCATGATAATAAGATTTAGGCTTGTATAATATGTAGGTTAGCAAGCATTTCCGCATACGTACATGCATAGAGCTGAACTGGAAAGTTAAAGATGACAAAACTGGTGCCCCCAAACAGGGCGAGTGACTCATTCAGGGTCATAACAGGGTTTTCGTGGAAGAGATTAATGCACATCAAACAGGCACCTTTGGAGATGCCTAAGTTAAGAGTTATTTCGAAAATATAATAAACCAAGGAGACTGGATTTAAGTCACCATCCTTTGCTGGAGGGATCGAGTTTTACTCTCCAAAGACAAATCAAGAGCCTTAACGAGCTTTCATGTCTGTGGCCTCTGACATTGTGATCACTCTTTCCCTCCTGAACCGTCCTTCTCCCTGGGTTTCCCTGACCCTCTGCCATCCCTCCAATGGTTCTGATTTCTCTACCTTATCTCTGAGTTTCTTTTCCTTCAATCTGTTTAATGTACACCCTGCCCTATAAACAGCCGTTCATGCTCCTCATCTCCGTTTTTGATGACAGTTTCCCAAAGTATTGTTCTCCCCTTCAGCACACTTTTACTTCACCACCAGGATGCCTGGGACCACCTCAAACGCAAGATACCACCTTTCTGCAGAATCCAGGTTCTCTTCCTTCCCAGGTATTTTTATTATTGTTGCCACCTGTTCCTAGGCCCCAAGCTTTTTACTTTGTCTCTGCCTTTTGCCTGCAACTCCTACAGTTTACTTGCTGTGTTGTCTATCCCAGCCCCTCTAGCTGCTCACAGTCAATTATTCCTCCTCTTCACTCAGCAAGAGCTGCTTCAGTGGTGTGTCTGTATAGCCTTTCCTCCTCCACATCATCCTCCACCCAGCTGCTGTGCTTCCTAAAGTACATTTGTGATGGTGTCACCCTCCCGCTCAAGTCTCTTTAAATGGCTCTCTGCTGCCTACTGGAAAAGGTCCAAATTCAGATCTGATCTTGACCAAACCCAACTTTCCAGCCTTGTTTCCTGCTAAACCCAAAAGAACTTCTCCCAGTCCTCCAATAGGAATTATGTCCCAAGAGGACTTCTCCATTTCATGCATTTGTTCAAGATGTTCCTGCTGCCTGAAATGTCTCTCTTTTCTCTTGCAACTTGTCAAATTCCTACCTTTCCTTCAAGGATTTGCTCAAATGCCACTTCCTCTTTGCAAACCCACCTGGAAGTGTGATCTCTCTCTAGTCAAGCCCCTCTAACGCTTTCTATCTTTCTTGTGACACTTATACCATCCTGCCTAGCATCACAGCTATGTTTACACTTGCCTGAACCATTGTCTCCTCTCTCTTCCCTGCTTAGAAATTCTCTGAGGGTTAGCTTTATGCCTTATCCATCTCTGTAGTCCCTGAACGCCCAGCTCTGTACTGCAAGGCTTCCGTCTCCCGACAGCTTAGCTACACCCATGAGCCAAGTGAGAAGTGAGTGATGGTATGTCATCCTTGGCTGGTGCTAGTGCCACCTCTCATTTTTTTGGTATTTATAGTGTTTTTTCTGGTGTTCACAGAAATCATTATTAAATTATTTATAATTGCCTTTTCCAGCAGGCCTCTACCCCAGGGAACAAATCAGGGGTAAAGCCCTTCCTAATGTTTACCATTAGGCAATGATAGGAAATCAAAGTACAGAAAGTCTACAGATTACTACATGCAGTGATTCATCATATCACATCAGCCACTGTGGTCAGGAGCTGGGCTCCCTGGCCCACTTTATAAACAGTACTCCCGGTAGCTAAACTAATGAACACAAGAAAAAAAGAACTCCCCAGCACCACCCAAGCTCCATATCCCCCAGGCAGCCCATTGCAGTCACATGCCTAGATAGCTGGACGGACAAGTAGATGGCTAAGGAATTTATTTGAGAAAGATAGTGGAGTCCTAGCCAGAGATCTATCATAACTCTTCCACCCTCTTTTAATTTAAAAATGAAAGATTTGGACCCAAAACAATGACATGCCTATAGTCCCAACTCCTTGGGAAAGTGAGGCAGGAGAATTACTTCAGCCCAGGAGTTTGAGACAAGGCTAGGTAATGTTGCCAGGCTCTGTGTCTAAAAATAATAGTGGGCGGCACCTGTGGCTCAGTGAGTAGGGCACCGGCCCCAGCCAAACTGCAACAAAAAAAATAGCCGGGCATTGTGGTGGGCACCTGTAGTCCCAGCTGCTTGGGAGGCTGAGGCAAGAGAATCGCCTAAGCCCAAAAGCTGGAGGTTGCTGTGATCTGTGACGCCACAGCACTCTACCGAAGGCGACAAAGTAAGATTCTGTCTCTAAAAAATAATAATAAAATTAAATTAAAACTTTGAATTAAATTCAGTAGCGGCTTATCAAATTCTTAGAGCAGTGCTTTTCAAAGCGAGACCCCTAGAGTATCCCAGAGCAAAATGCATACAACTTTGGAGCCGAGAACCAGAAATTAACACATGTAGCAAGAGTGAGTCTTCTTTACACTAAAGTTTGATAACTACCCTTTGGTGACGAGAACAACACACACAGTCCCAGTGCTTAAGAGGAGGCCTGCAGAAAGAGAAAAATGATATTGCCTCATGGTTATTGCTAGTCATCTCAGCTAATTAAGATGATAATTTGCCATTAGTCGGAAGATTCCAAGACATGAAAATTAAATTAGGTATAAGGAACTTCAAGTCATTTGAAGATGGACACTGAGTTATACTCATTTCCATTCTTTCTTTCATACTGGGATCTTTAAAGTCTTGTAAACAAAGCCACTTATATTCCATGAAATATAGTTAAATAGTTTAGAGAAGAATAAAAGCCAAAAACAGCAAAATTAACCTATAAACCAGGAATTATTCTTTTCTCCAGTGGGATGACAGAAAATTCTACACTGTATGGCTAACAAGGCTCAAGAATGGTATATTAGAGACAACATTTTATCAGTGAAAAATGCTCACTAACAGGGAAAAGTACCAAAAGAGTCTTCCTGGTCGGTTTTCTCCACCAAATAGATTCTTAGGCAAAAGGAGAGGTGGGCGGGGAATGATCAACCCAGAAATGATCACTTGAAAACAATTGCTTCATCTTTGAAGCATGAAAAAATTTGCTCCATTTTAACTTCACTAAATCCTGGAGAATCAAGCCACTGACATTTTATTGTTAATTTTTTTTTTTTGCATTTTTGTGTTATTATTTTTAAAAGAGTGGATATAGACACAGCGCTTAAGTTCTTCACGAGTTCTTCTTAAGTTACTCATGCCCCAGCCCCCAACACAAGAAACAAATGAAGAAACTGAGGCTCAATGAAATTTGCTAACTGTCCTGGCAGGAATTCAAACTCAGTCTCTCTAACTCCAAAGTGAGAACTTTTTCCATCATCCAATATTTCCCAAACTTGTGTTGTAAGAATCACCCTGAGCACTTTTAAAAATATACGTTTCCTTTACCTCTCCTCAGAAGATCTGGAGATTCTGATTCAGCAGGGCCAGGGTGAGGCGTGGGATCTTTTTAACCCAAGCCCTGTATGATTCTTCAGCAGACACAAAATTGAGAAACATCTTCCACACCACATTGCCACTCAATAACTCACACTATTTCACTCCTTAAAATGTGCTCTTTTAAAATTTGCTGTAATTATAGGAAAGTGTATCCAGCCACAGATTGATCAGCCAATCTTTCTAACTCTACTTCCAAGAATTGTTTAGATCAGTAGTTCTCAACCTTCCAAATGCCGTGACCTTTTCATACCGTTCTTCATGTTGTGGTGACCCCTAACCATAAAATTATTTCGTTGCTGAGAGCATGAGGAACTGTATGAAAGGGTCTAGGCATTAGAAAGGTTGAGAACCACTGGTTTAGATGAAAAGCCTTTAAGGTTACAATCTGGAATTCTGAAAATTAAATCATCACATCTCAACACATACCACAGAACCAGATTGGCAATTGGCTTACAAATAAATTTGCTTCACATTTTGAAATTTGAACAATTCCACCCTCAAGAGGCAAAAGGTATTTTTTTTAAATATTAGATAATCTACTCTTATTAATTTTTAAGGAAAAAATTTAGTATAAATACAGTCTGTGTACAATTTAAGTATTGGGAAAGTGACCAGATTGTTGTTATTATCTACTCCAATCCAAAGTGCAATGGTGGAAGTCTTACAAAACAAAAACATCTCCAAGTTGGAATGTCTTAAGCCTCTAACAGTCTTAGAACCTAGTGATAACCAAAAGAAACAGGAAATGCCACAATTATAACTTCTAGTCTTTACTTTTGTTTTAAAAACTAACTTTTTATTAAATACAAGGTATTTTGTTACATTTGTTACAAGATAGACAAAAGAGTGCTATTTAACTGGATAGTGTAAAGATAGTTACGTTAGTATTTACCTGTGTCAACTGGGGGGAAACTCCCACTTTTAAACACTGAAAACGGTACTACAGAAAAATAATTTAGAAAATTAATGATTTCCTCAAAATTGTGTCAACCTACCAGTTTACCGTTTTTTCAGACATCTCTGATATGTGGGGTACAAGGAAAACACATGTAAGACATTAAATAACTACAGTAGGAACATTTCTCTAGGGAGACAAAAAAATGTTCTGACATGTATGAAGAATGTTTGCAGAAAATAATGTCATTTCAAAAGGCATTTCATAAGCATGAGCGTTTTCCAAAGTGATCAAACAATATTTCATTTATTCTCATCCCTATATGGAGAAGTAGAAATACAGAATTTCAACAACCAGGTAACTTTAGGCTGAAACTTACACCTACATAAAGACTATTTGCATTTACAAAACAAACTTGAAAATTAAGTTTAAAATGTGATTGCTAAAATTTAAACTGGATTTATTAAGGGCATTTTATTACCTACAATATTTTTATATATTCAAGTACCCACTCCCCATCAACAATTGCATCATGACAATTCAAATGTGAAAAGTATCACCTCCAACGACTTTGTTCAAACCTGGAATTCAGAAGCTTGTGAAACTGAAGAGGTTTCAGCAAAACCTGGTATATCAGACACTTCCTATGTGAAATCTATATTAACTAACACTCCGATGGAACCATACTTACTACCGTAAAACCATGGTTCTGTCGAATCATTGTAAAACTCACCGAGCACGCACATGTTTCCCAAAGAGCTGAAGATACATTTTTAAAGTACAAAAACACTTTTTAAAAACATAAAACTTGGTCAGGGATGGTGAAATCCCAACATTGGGAGACGCTGTGGTGGGGGGATTGCTTGAAGCCAGGAGTTTGAGACCAGCCTGAGCAACATAGCAAGACCTTGTCTCTACAAAAAAAATGAAAAAAAATTAGCCAAGCATGGTGGCACACACTTCTGGTCCCACCTACTCAAGATGCTGAGGTGAAAAGATCACTGGAGCCTAGGAGTTTGAGGCTGCAGTAAGCTATGGTTGTGCCACTGCACTCCAGCTTGGGCAACAGGGCAAGACCCTGTCTCTTTAAAAAAAAATTTTTTTTAATTGTTTTTAAAATGTTAAAAAGTTAACTTATTATAAACACAATAATAAAAATCTACTGAAGTATGCAAGGTTGTTCATATCTAAAAGACTTGGTTGATTGCCTGTCTTTATTTTTTATTTAGTTTTCAGTTTTTATGTTCTTTTTTTCTAAATTTTTTTTGAATCTCCTTCTTTACAGTAGTGCTGTCTCCTATTATTTCTGATTATTGTCATGTAACTACCCATAATGTCCCTGCTCTCCTTCTGAGTTGTTGCTCCCTCTCTGCTATGGCCTCAGAATCCAGAGAACCTGCTGCTTAAAATCGCGTGCAAAATAAAAATCAACCAAGAATTTAAGGAAGATCTTCCCTCTGCTTCATATATGCATGATCTTTGTCACATTTATTTTGGCTTCTTGCAGACTTCCTGGGTCCCAGTTCTGTCCCAGATAATAAAGGGGGAAGGGGGTATTAGATGGCCAAACTCTAGTTTCTGAGGGGTTAATATATAATAATTGAAATTCATGACGATGACTTCGAGGTGCCCACTGAATCATAATACAAAAGATAATATTTATTGACTATGACTTAGGTTTAAAGTATTTTATGAAATGAGAACCCTTGGAACTTGGTGGTTCACTTCTGGAATCCCGGCAGAATCCCTGCTGTTCCTATGTCATACACAAGAACTTTCTGCCATGCATTTCCAGAGTGGGGAGAGTTAGAGACCTAATTCTTAACAAACACGCCCTGTAAGACTCAAGACCACGCATTAGGAATGACTGTCCCTACCCACCTCTCCACTGGCCTTGTACCAAGTTCATTATCCTCGCTCTCTGGGGCTGTGCCAACACAGGCTGCTCATGCCTGCTTTCAGTTCCTTGAACACTCACTTCCTCCACAGGGCCTTTGCCCAAACGTTCCTGCTGCTTGGAATGCTCTCCTTCCCCTGGCCTGCTTGGTTTCCTCTCACTCAGCTTAATCACACTTCCTTAGGAAAGCCTGGCTGCCCTGGCAGGTCAGTTCTGCCTATTACACACTCTGGCTGTTGCATGTACTTCTCCTAGTAGCTCTTATCTGAGTTGTAATTTTTCATTTAGTTGTATGTAGGACAGATTACCTGTAAAATAGTAGGTGCTCAATAAATATTTGTTCATTCCACAGAAGGGAGGGAACAAGGGCACTTCAACCAGACTGGCCGCCTCATTGTGGTTAACACCAAGGTGTGCCAGGAGAGCAATTTCTAACAGCTAACATTCACTTGATTGCTGCCAAGGCCCGTGGGTCTTTCCTTTCCTTTCCAGAAAAGAATAAAATCTACTTGATGAACATTCAGCAGCATAGTGTGAAGCTATTACTGCTGCATTCTGGAAATCGTTACATTATTCCAAGCAAAGAAATCAGAAAATCTTCCCAAACAAATGTCAAAAACTTTACCACACTGTCATACATGCTGCCTGTAACATTTGTCTTTTGTTAATTTTTTTTTCCTGGCTTTCATCTGAAGTGTTTCTCAAGTTTTGGCAATTTCAGTCTTCTAGTTACCATGGAAATAGGAAACAATTATTTTTTAGCTATTGAGAGGGGGAAGATATCCACTGTATTGGGGTTCTAGCGTTTTCTTCCCTTGAGAGTGTTTGTGAATTGAGAGAATGTTGAGTTGAAGGTTGTACTTCCTTGTCATCAACAAATATTTATTTTTGTGCCTATGATCTGCCAGGCACTGTTCTCTTCCAGGAATGCCGCCACCTCTAACCTGCCATATTAAAGATAAACATGCTCTCCCAGATGTGGGGCTCTCAGATTTATTCTTGAGTGAAGTTCAAGTTGCTGAGCATGAACTATTACCTCTAAGTGAGAACCTTTGCCTTTTCCCTCTAGGCACCCTCACAATACTTCAGATATTTTATAAAGCTCTTTTGGACCCACTGGAAACTTGAGTCACAAAGAACCATACTACATACGTTGTCAATTTTTTTTTTTATTATTCTCTAATTCACAGGTAGATAAAAATGTCTTAATTTCCAGAGCAAGAAATAAACATTTGATGTTGCTTTCTTTTGTTGTTCTATAATCTTAATAGTTGCTTATATCCAAGGAAACTTAAAATTTTGAAAATCTTGAAAAGAAAATAGTTTACTTATCTCCTGAATAGTCCAATGTCCACAATTATACATCCTCTCAGAATGGCTTAATTTCTTTCAAACTTTGAAGCTAGAATCTATATGCATGTATATGACTATGTAAGATTTCTTTCTTTTTTGTTTTGTTTTGTTGGTTTTTTTTGGAGACAGAGTCTCACTTGGTCGCCCTTGGTAGAGTGCTGTGGTGTCATAGCTCAACAGCAACCTCAAACTCTTGGGCTCAAACAATTTTCTTCCCTCAGCCTTCCAAGTAGCTGGGACTACAGGCACCTGCCACAATGCCCAGCTATTTTTTTAGAGACGGGGTCTCGCTCTGGCTCAGGCTGGTCTCGAACATATGAGCTCAGGCATTTCACCCACCTTGGCCGCCCAGAGTGCTAGGATTACAGGCGTGAGCCACCGTGCCCAGCCTCTAAGAGTTGGTTTTTAACACATTATATAATATACTGTTATATCATATTCCATATCTCATGCCACCAGAAAGTTTCCAAGTTCTCTGCAGGGCAGATAAGGAAAATTCTAAAACCAACTCCAACCTTGTTGCAGTGTGGAAGTTCAATCTCCCTCTCCATTTAAGGGTACCTCTTCCTGTGGAGGCATTCTCTTGACCGGTTATTTCCCACTGCAACCCACTCTCCTCACTCAGACTACCTTTTCTTGCCTATAATTTGACCTTTGGAATACCCAGAGGCAGTCTCTACAAAAAAAGTATGTTTGATCAAGGCCAAGTATCCAGACTAAAGATATTCTCCCAGTATACAATTCAACCATTAGAGACTTCATTCTTCTGCACCTTCGTAAGCTCCCTTTGAAAAATATTAATATCCCCTTAGGGCTTAGACTAGAAGTCATTATCAATATTCTCCCAAGGGTTTTTTTAACTGACTGAGTGCCAAACCCTGGTGGAAAATTAAATTCAGGACAGTCCCTGGAGGGTGGTGCTAGTAAGAAGCAAGGGGCAACCATTGGAACTTTACTAATTTCACCTGGGACTTCACACTATTCAATTCGTGGGCTGTCCTTACAGGTCCCTTTTTCCGCCCTTGTTTCACTTTTGCTCCTCTTGCCTAAATTTTCCTGTGTGGGGGATTGTGTGTGACATTATGCCTATATATGTGAACGTCTGTGTCTGTATTCCCAAGTCTGCCTTTGTTCTGACACTGGCTAGCCTACCAGTGGTAACCATAATAAATTAATTCCGATTACTTGTTGGATGATTTAGGTATTTTCAGCTTCATTAACAGCTAATCACTGCACAATGGATTACTCAACCAAGGTTTGAAATATACCTTGAAGGAAGCTTGACTAACTGGAATGGTCAAGCCAGGGGACTTCAGGAGTGTATCGGACACACAACAGCTATTATGTCTTTTGTGGGAACATGCTTTTGCCTATGAACTGTCTGTGCATGTTTTTGGCAGGTGCCCTTTCTTGTTCTCCATTCCCTGCCCCACCCCAGCCTCTGCCAGGTCTGCCTTCAGGTCCCTCAATCACAGAGCCTCCCAGAGAGGGGTAAGGACTTATTCAGGTCCAAGGGCACCCTGGGAAGACTGTTCCTAGCTAGTGCGCCTGCGGGTGTGGCAGGCCAGCCAACTGCACCCCAACAGGGTTCATTCAGCTGGGAGGTGGAAGACGTGTAGCCAGAAGTCTTGGAAAGGTGCCACTGGGGACGCAGCCAGGTACCTTGCCGCCCTCAGAATATGTTCCTCTTGCCATACCCTGAGGAACAAATTAGAACCAGTGACAGAAGTATGACCCTGGAGCCAAAGCCTTATGGGAACACTTTTCTCCCACCACTGAAAATAGTCTGGGGGGTTGGTTGGTGAAGGAGATGAGTTCCGCCCCACAACTCCCACCATAGATCTCCCCTAGCTCCAACACTGGCTTTGACCAACAAAAGTCAGGTTAGCCAAAGGAGCAGATTGGAGTAGTGTGCTGGGCCCCAGCCTCTGTGTCCACATCAAGTTTCTGTTTCTGCAGGTCTGACACAAACCACTAACTCCTCCGGCCACGCAGAGTGCTCTGTGGGGAGGACTAGCCCTGTTTGCCTTTGACAGGGACCATTTTCAGGGGCTAGTTGGATGTGTCAGGGGTTTTCTCTTAACATTTATCAATGACTATTGTCAGGTGTTGCTAGGGTTGCAGGAGAAAGGGTTCACTTGATTGGCTAAGCAACTGTATTCCTTAGCCAATCCAAACGCTCTGCCTGGGGGATGGGCAGGCTTAACAAGATAGAACAATATCAAGCGCAAGCAGACGCATTCCGTGTACTAATAAGGCGTCTGGAAAAATGGAATTATAGAGTGCAGGAATCCCATGCCCTGTACAGCTCCAGCCATGGTGTGGTTGCTGTTCAAATGTTACAGCATAAGTTTAAGTCATTCCCACTGATTGGAGGATATCACGATTTCAAAACAGGGGAGTAGCATTTGTAAGGAGGAAGTAAAACTCCTTGCTCATTGTGTTTTACAGCCTTCCTTAGCAAAACTGCTGAATTGTAATTTAAAATATTCCACCCTTTCAAATAAATTAAGCGCAGCCCTTAAAAACAGGAAATGAGAAAGGCGCACACACATATTGTCAACTAAACATTCACAGTCCCTGTGCCACAAAGCAAAGTTAAAAATCAGACAACAGTCTTATAAATTCATTTTAGAACAATGACAACAAGGGTCACCACCAAGGGAAGTGTTATGCCTCTGGCAGCGCACTCTTGGGCTGAAACCCTGAATGCTAATTAGGAAACAAATGAAAGACAAACATCAGCTTGAAGGGAAATTTGGATCTGGCAAGATCATAGATACTCAGATTCAGATAAACCTTATGGTAGGAAGGACAGTAAGGGCTATGGGAGCAATGGCTGAACCCTCCCTTCAGAAAACACAACTGCTTGCTGCAGGGTGTTCCTGCCCAACTCTGGGAATATCTCAAAGCAAACGGAGCTGCCGTGCCTAAAATAATTAGTCAAGCTTATGTATAGTATTGATTTCCCATTCAGTTATCAATGTAATTACCAAATACTGCCTTTTTTTTTTTTTTTTTTTTTGAGACAGAGTGTTACTATGTCACCCTTGGTAGACTGCCCTCGCGTCACAGCTCACAGCAACCTCAAACTCTTGGGCGATTCTCTTGCCTCCGCCTCCCAAGCAGCTGGGACTACAGGCGCCCACCACAACGCCCCGGCTATTTTTCTTTTTCTTTGGCATCGTTGTAGTTGTCATTGTTGTTTGGCAGGCCCAGGCGAGGTTCAAACCTGCCAGTCCCAGTGCATGTGGCTGGCGCCCTAACCACTGAGCTGCTGGCATGGAGCCAAATATAAGCATTTGTATTGGCAGTTTTTATTTAGTTGCAAGAAGAGTCCTTTAGTCTTCCTTGCCATGCCTCTCCCTCTGCCCTCAGACCTGCGCCTTAGAAAGACGGAGCGGCCACGCAGGAATACTAGTGCAAAGGAGGGGAGGACATGAGAAATGAGGGCAGAATAGAGAAAAGGAGAGAGAAGAAAAGGAAAGAGGAAGGAAGGCAGGGAGGGAGGATCGGTGTGTGTTTCCTGTGCTACCAACCCTATCATCAGTCCCCCCAGCCAACCCAGACCCTATAGTCAAGCTAAGGAGCTTGAGCTTAGTTTCAGGCTGAAATGCTTTTTCAGGGTTCTGCACTTTACTTTCATGTACATTCTCAAGTAGTTCACAATGAGAGAAAAGGATAAAAAAAATTCAAGACTGAATTTTGGATAGTTTCCCCTCCCACTTCCCTTGGTATAAAGGAGAATATTCATGAGCAGAAAATGATTTTTGAGGAGAGCTGGCAACAGGCCTTCTCTCAGAGTTGCACAGAAAGTAGAGCTTCACAGTCGTCCCCACCAAAGTTGGGGACCCACTTACTGCTACCTACACTGCAGGCCAGTGGGGCCTATCTTGATAAGACTTCGCCCTGCATTCTCCAGTGACTTCATGGAGAAATGATAACAGCAGGAATTATTATTCCAAAGGGGGAGAAACTTGGAGAGTCTGTTTGGTTAATTCTTTGGTTGCTTGTGATGCTAAATGCAGAGATATTTGTGCTGTTGGCAACAACTTAGGAAATGATTTAACCCACTTGCATAGCCAGGCATAATTTGTCATGAGGCCCTGTGATTTAAGCCCATTTAGGCCCATTCATTTCTCCTTATGATTACTTCCATCATGTTTGTGTGTTAATTACTTAGGGCACATCTTTATTTCAGGGGCCTTGAAGTATTACTTGATATTTCTAATTCAGAATCTAGGCTTTTCCCATCCTGGTCTTATTTTCTCTGTTCAGGAACAGATCTGGGAGGCCAGAAAATTCACCACCCACCTCTAATCTTCCTACACAAGCAATTGGACCTGAAGCAGTTGGTTATGAAACTCATCATTACCCTAGTTCCTTTCCCAGCCTGGAAGGCACACCCACATAGCCATCAGTGAGTATTCTCTAGGGTTTGAACTGCCCAGGGCTTTGCAAATTGGTTTTCTCTATATATATTTCACATTTTGAGGTAACTTACAGTGAGAATTATACAGTTAGTTTGGTTTATAAAAGTCTACTAGATCAAAAACTTGACCTCTAATTTCAATCTGCAGTCAAAGAGTAATGGTCATCCATTTAAGTTTTAACCTCTTTCTTTTCCTAAATCACGGTCTCTAATAAAGGGAGGGAATTTTTAATGATAAAAAGTAGAAAACTGAAGAAGAGGCCTGAGGTAGCTCACAAGTAAAGAAACGATGCAGAACACTAGTGACCACTGGGAGAAGATGGAATCAGAGAAGGAGAGACTCAAGGGAGTTTGCCTGAACGTTTGAAAGACTACATTCAGCTCGCACCCTCAAGAAAGTGTCTAAGAGAAAGTAGGCCAAAACAACAATGAAGTTAGGATGAAAAAGATGTGAGTTTAGTTTTCAAAATGTCATGTCTGTATTGAGTGTCCCTTTGGTTCAAACAAGAAACAAAGGGAGAAATCAAACAGCTTCACTGACAAGCAGAGCAGTTGGCAAAGGGTCTGGGGTAAAATCTTGGAAAAGGCTTCAATGTGAAGCCTAAAAACGGGTCAGAAGAATCACTGCAGCCTTTCAGCTGACCTCCGTCTTCTCAAGTTCTCCTCTTCCCTTAGCAAACTATGACCATTTTTAATCTGCTCTTGATTTTGCCCCATGCCATCATTGACACCTGGGTCTTTCTGTGGATTTCTTTCTTTTAATTGTTTAAGGCTGTTCTTGGGGAGTCTGTTTTTTTTCACACGTTTCACATTATTACTTTTTTTTTTTTTTTGAGACAGATCTCACTATGTCACCCTTGGTAGAGTGCTGTGGCGTCACAGCTCACAGCAACCTCAAACTCTTGGGCTTTTTTGTTGCAGTTGTCATTGTTTAGCTGAACCAGGCCAATTTCGAACCCACCAGCCTGGGTGTATGTGGCCGTCCCCCTATCCACTGAGCTACGGGTGCTGCCATGCTTCACATTAATTATTTAAATATGGTCTCTCTCGTGGAAGAAGCCCAAGTGCCCATTGACCCTCAAATGGATTAATAAATTGTGGCACATGTATACCATGGAATACTATGCAGCCTTAAAGAAAGATGGAGACTTTACCTCTTTCACGTTTACATGGATGGAGCTGGAACATATTCTTCTTAGCAAAGTATCTCAAGAATGAAAGAAAAAGTATCCAATGTACTCAGCCCTACTATGAAGCTAACTTAAAGGTCTCATATGAAGGCTATAACCCAACCATAGCACAAGAATATGGGAAGGGAGGGGACGGGGGAGGTTGGGGTGGAGGAAGGGTAATTGGTGGGGCCACACCTATGGTGCATCTTAGAAGGGTACAGGCAAAGCTTACTAAATGCAGAATACAAATGTCTTCATGCAATAACTAAGACAATGCCATGAAGGGTATGTTAAACAGTTTGATGAAAACATTTCAGATTGTATATGAAACCAGCACATTGTACCCCTTGAGTGCACTAATGTACACAGCTATGATTTAATTTTTTAAAAAAAGCAAAAAACAAAAAACAAATAAAATTTCTGAGATATAAAATAAATTAATAAATTAATAAATATGATCTCTCAACAATATGTTTAACTTATGCAAACCCACTTATTGCCAGATGCCATGGCTCACACCTACAATCCTAGCATTTTGGGAGGCAGAGATGGAAGGATCGCTTGAGACAAGGAGTATGAGATCAGTCTGCACAACATAATGAGAACTCCCCACCCCACCATCTCTACAGAAAATTTTAAAAGTTAGCCAAGAGTGGTGGCACACACACTTGTAGTCCCAGCTACTTGGGAGGCTGAGGCAGAAGGATGGCTTAAGCCCAGGAATTTGCAGTTACAGTAAGCTATGATCATGCCACTGCTTTCTAGCCTGGGCAACAGAGTGAGACCTCCATCTCTAAAAAAATAAATAAATAAAATTTTTAAACCCCCCACTTATTCTCATGAATATAAAGGAAGGCTGGCTTGATTTTCTACCAAGGCCATGATCAAGTGTTTTTATTATGGTGACTCTTTTCAGACATCAAAACAGAAGTTTTCTTATTATAAAACAAAGTGAAGAGGAAGGTCTAGGCCTGGCTTTTTCTCTGGGCTGCTCGTGAGAGTGTTTTACAGACCACCTGTCATCCTTAGTTGTCCCCAATATGCACAGAGGTGGATGTTTCTAAAGAAACAAACGCTTCTATTACAACCAACACAGCAAAGCTTTGAATTTTCTCAAACCTACAACAGATTTTCAGAACACCAATTATTATGACCCATGTGCTTTGTTTAGTCACTGAAAGCAATAATCAAAAAAAGAAAAAATTGATACATCAGATTTTAAAAAATTTCTCATGAAAAGAAACCATTAAAAAATGAACAGGCAAGACATGAACTGGAAGAAAATATTTGCAAAACATAACCTTAACAGAGGACTGACACCCAGAATATGTATTATTAATAAGGAGAAAAAAGTTTTGAATGGACAGAAGATTTGAACCAACACTTCACAAAAGATGTGTGAATGGCAGATAAGTATATAGCAATATGCTGACTGTCCTTAGTCATCAGAAAAATACAAATTAAAACCACAATCACTCCATATCCACAAGGATGTTTTAAAATCATCCTTTAAAATCAGGAAGAGACCAATACCACCAAATGTCATCAAGAGTGTGGAGCAACTAGAACTCTCATGCACTGTTAAAGGTATATCCACTTTGGAAAAAGGAATAGCAGTTTCTTCAAAAAAAAAAAAACTAAGCTAAACATACACCAGCCATGATCCAGCAATTACACAAGGTCTTTTCCTAAGGGGAATGAAAACATAAGTCTATCAAAAGGCTGGTCTAAGAATGGGCACAGCCACTTTATTCACAATAGGCAAAAACTGGATTCAGCCTAGTTGTCCATCAAGAGGAGAGTGGATGTGCACACTGTGTTCTAGTAGTCATTCAACATTCAATGGAATGTGTGTTGAGTGAAAGAAGTCTTACACATGTTTGTTCGTACTATTTGATCTATTCCTGTGCAATTCCAGAATAACAGGGCGATGCCTGTGTCTCAAAGGAGTAGGGCACCGGCCCCATATACCAGAGGTGGTGGGTTCAAACCCTGCCCTGGACAAAAAAAACTGCAAAAAAAAAAAAAAAAAGAAAGAAAGAAAAAGAAATTCCAGAATAACAAAACTAATCTGTGGTGAAAAGAAATCCAAGCAGTGGTTGCCTCTGGGTTTAGGAAAGGGAATCAGGACAAGGATTGACAGGAAGAAGGTACAAGGGAACGTTCCAGGGTGAGGGCAACGTTGTTCTCAACCATAATAGGAGTCTGAACACACAGCGATAGATTTGTCAAAGCTCTGAATCTGGACACTTGATTTTTATATTTCAATGTATATATATGTTGTATTTCAGCTTAGTGCACATTTTAAAACACAGTTAAGAGGTCGGGAGTGATGGCTCATGCCTATACTCCTAGCACCCTGGAAGGCTAAGGCGGGTAGATTGCCTAAGCTCAGGAGTTCAAAACCAGTCTGAGGAAGAATAAGACCCTGTCTCTAAAAATAGCCAGGGTTTGTGGCGGGCACCTGTAGTCCCATTTACTTGAGAGGCTGAAGCAAGAGGATCATTTGAGCCCAAGAGTTTGAGGTTGCTGTGAGCTATGACGCGAAGGCACTCTACCAAGGGCAACAAAGTAAAATCCTGTCTGTAAAGAAATAAATAAAATAAAACAAAAATAAAAACACAGCAAAGTGCTGGCTGGGGGGTAACCAATGTACTATTCTAATACATGAACCCTGTTTAGTCATTTGTTAGATTTACATGTTCTATTTTTTTTTTTCCAGACACAGTCTCACTCTTTTACCCTGGCTAGAGTTACACATCATCATCACAGCTCGCTATAATTTCAAACTCTTGGTCTCAAGCAATCCTCCTGCCTCAGCCTCCTGAGTATCTGGAACTAACAGACACATACTAATTTTTCTGGTTTTTTTTTTTTTTTTAGAGATAGGGTCTCACTCTTGCTCAGGCTGGTCTTGAACGCCTAACCTCAAGCAATCCTCCTGCCTTGGCTTCCCAGAGTGCTAGGATTATAAGCATGAGCCACTGAGCTCAGCCTGAGTGCTCTATTTTTTAATGTTATATTTGCAGATTATGAATAGGGAAGATGAAGGCTGGGATTGGAAGAATCTCATATATCTGACTTCTTTTTCTTTACAAATCTAGTCTTTCATATCTTTTTACTTTAGCAGACAAAAGAAGCCAGGAAATGGTTATTAGAGAGGAAGGGAGAGGGAGAAACCCATGACCTTAAAAATCAACAACAACAAAAAAGCTCCTACTGTAAAATATTGAATATCAAGAGCAGGCATGCACTCCAAACTTGTAGAATCAAGAAATTAATGAAAACACCAAGACTGCATCCTCAGAACCACTGAGGAATGATAATTACAGACAGTATTTCTGGAGCAGACACATAACCCTGATTCCCAGGATACCCCCTAAAGCACTCTAATAGTATGCTATTTGTGGAAGGTTTTTCCACCTTTAATAACAGAGAAATAATGTTAGAAGGAAAGAAATCCCTTATTTAGCCACTGGGGTGTCATTATTGAGCCCCAGCTGAAGGCCCCCTTAAAAGCATCCATATGGTGAAAGAACATGTTTCCCCACGAAATCAAAACTGAGTACATCTGAGACTTTTGAACATCTTTTTCCTTGGATCTTAAAATGGATTTGTGCATATTTGTGAAAAAAAAATTTTATGATGTGCTATCTTCCAAAGTGAATGGTTATTTATAATTCATAAAAGACCTGAGCACAGGAAAAATTTTCCCTTTTATTAGTCCTGTAAAGTTAGACCAGCTGATCTTTTAGTACACATTATAGACATCAAATTCTCTGTATGGTTGAAGTTTCTCTCTTCAGCCTAAATGCAAAGAAGGTCTACTTCTGAATCTGTTGTTCCAAAGCTGGTGGGGCCCAAATCTCATTTGATTAAATGTTAAATAAACAAAACATCACTCTCAGAGCCAGTCTCTAAAGACAGAAGGGAAAATGCTTGGAATGCTAAACATACTTCTGAAATCTTGCACAGCCTTTGTAAAACACTACAGCATATTTTCAAACGGATTTTCTTTTCACTTTCCACCCCTGATAGACTTCAGACACAGTTGCCACATCATTTCCCTTCAGCTGCTCTGGCCACTAGTGAATCACAGTTCTGATACCCTGAGCAGGGTGACTCGGGTGGAAGAGTATGGGCACCAGGGACTTGGACACAGGACAGGAGCCCCACTGCCAAGGGCTCCTGTCCAGCTGCACCTGCACCTCCCCCGCCAGTCATGAGGTCACAGAAAGCTATTTCCTTCCAAGAAGCCAGCTTTCTTAGCTCACCCTGCCAGGGTTACATCCTCCCTGTTTATTGCTGTGCTACGTACCCACATAACAGAGTCTCAGTTTTAGAGATCCAAGTTCAATCTGAAAATGGCATGTTTTTCTTTCTTCAAAGTTCCCTACTCTGTAATATTCCAGATGAGCCTGTAAGCTCTCTGATAGAAGTACGTGAAGTTAGACACTCTGCATCCTGACTTTTAAATGCTTTGGCTTAACTCTGGGAGGCTCTCTTGAGCTCAGGAGTTTAAGACCAGCCTGCGTAAGAGTGAGACCATGTCTCTATTCAAATCAGAAAAATTAGCCAGGCCTTGTGTCTGCTACCCAGAGTTCCAGCTACTCAGGAGGCTGAGGCAAGAGGTTCACTTGAGCCCAGGAGTTTTTTGTTTTTGTTTTTTTTTGTAGAGACAGAGTCTCACTTTATCGCCCTCAATAGAGTGCTGTGGAGTCACAGCTCTCAGCAACCTCCAGCTCTTGGGCTTAGGCGATTCTCTTGCCTCAGCCTCCCGAGTAGCTGGGACTACAGGGGCCCGCCACCACCCCCGGCTATTTTTTGATGCAGTTTGGCCGGGGCCGGGTTTGAACCCACCACCCTCGGTATATGGGGCCGGCGCCCTACTCGCTGAGCCACAGGCGCCGCCCTGAGCCCAGGAGTTTGAGGTGCCTGATGCCAGAGCCCTCTAACCTGGGCAACAGAGTGATACTCGGTTTCAAAAAAAAATTTTTTTTGCCTTGGCTTAAAATGTAGATTGCTAACTGCCAAAAAGCTAGCTCAATTATAGAACAGGATCCTTGGCCAGAACTAATTGCCTCCTCGTCTATTCTATACCTTACCCCTCACCCTGCCACTGCCCACAATCGATGATTTTCAACCAGTTCTAAAGTTCCTGCTGAACTGAGTGATTCTTTGATCTTATAAACTGGTGAAAGAGACATGATAGAGCTGAAACCAACGTAAAGTTCCTTCTGAGAGATGAGAAGCCCTGTCAACACTGGTTGGCCAAAGAAGAGAGAGTAAAGACGAAGTTATGGAGGCGACCATTTGGTGGGCAAACCACACCGAAGGCTCCCCTTGGGAAGACTGATTTTTTGACAGTTCAGTTCTCTCTTTTCCCACTGACTAGCTGTTAGGTTTTCAGTTGCAAGAGAGGAGTGTAAATGCAGGCACGAGGGATGTTCGCATGCTTTTTGAGCAAGTTTCTCACCATCGTGTGCTGCCTGACCCCAGCCTCTTCACGATCTGTCAGCAGCACTGCGTGGTCCCAACAGCGGGAATGGAAAAGGCAATATTTATTCCGAGGGCCCTGACAACATCATCGTTAAGTCATTTGTCCACTCCTAAGTGATTTGCATTTTACAAGAGCCAGTGAAAGGCTCCATGAGCTTTACTAGGTAATTTTTCCCTCTCCACCCTTGCCATCATTCAACATATCTAAACACTGTTTGGAAAAAATTAGATGGGTCTCAAAACCAAATATGCAATATGCTATTACATTAGTTTCAGTTTAACACAGCCGGAATTTATTTTCCTGTCACAAAAGGAAATCTTGCAAGCCCTCCCTCTTCATCATCGACCACTCCAAACATGAAACCGCGATGTAACACAAATGTTAATCAAGTAACTGCGGGGTGTTGCCTCCGTCCGTCTGTCCATCCATACTATAAATATTCTGAGTGCTTGGTGTGTGCCAGGCCCTGTGGTGGAGACACAGAGGTGAACAGTCTGGAATCCCTGCCTTTCAGGAGCTTACAGGCAAGCAGACCATACTCTCATCTGTGTTTCCTATGCCCTCACTGAACACCGTTAACTTTCGGCCGTTACTACACCAGGCCGAGAAAGCAGGGACGGTGACTTTGCCTTAGACGATGCCTCCAGGTCCCTGAACTCTGCCTACTCTATTTTCTTGGCTTGCCACCCACCCTGTCCACAGAAACCTGATACACAGTCAATCAAGAGAAAAACTAATGTTTACTGCAGTGGGAGAAAATTTCGGGACATAGCTCAAACACAGAATAATGTCCCATATTCACATGGTAATTTTAAAATCAAAATGGCCATTTCCAAGTACAGTATATTTGATTTTCTCTTCTCCCTTCTCCTCCTCCGAAACCAAGCCTTGGGTTTACAGTTCATCTGGCTAATTCACCCGTTCCACCCTTCACGACAATCATCTTCCTGGTCTCCAGAGACAAGGCAGGAGATTCTTTATTTGGGGAGAGGGGGCCACACCCTAAGCGTGGCTTCCAGCATCCAGTGAGCCACGTTTGGGCTGGGGGTGGGAGTGGTAGACGGTAGAACTGAACTGGGAAGAAACCTGGGCTGGGGACAGGAAGCCGAGAAGGCACCCAAGACTTCCCTCATGCTTCATCCAGCCAAGCCTCTGACTAACACGAGGGAAACAGGCCAGACAGTGCCTGTGGCCCATACTTTTTTTTTTTGAGACAGAGTCTCACACTGTCCCCCATGGTGTCACAGCTCACAGCAATCTCAAACTCTTGGGCTCAAGTGCTCCTCTTGCCTCAGCCTCCGGAGTAGCTGGGACTACAGGTGCCTGCCACAACGCCTGACTAGTTTTTATTGACACAGGGTCTCGCTCTTGCTCGGGCTGGTCTCGAACTCGTGAGCTTAGGCGATCCATCTGCCCCGGCCTGCTAGAGTGCTGGGATTACAGGCATGACTCACCCCGCTGAGTGGCCCATACTTCTCAAAGAAGTTTCCATCTTCTCCAGGACAGGTCAAAGCTTTCTGCTGCAGTTTCCCGTGGCTGTGGCTGGGTTACAGGTATGTAAATACGTTACAGGTGAGTCAAGATAGCGATCTTCTCAGCCCCAAAGCTGCTGGGCCAGGGCCTGAGGCTCTGGAGCAGCACCTGTTAAAGGCAGGGCAGCTCCGCCCAGCCTTTTATCAGTAGGCTGATAAGAGGTGACTGAAGACAGCCCCCGTCTGCTCAGGGGCTGGAAATTCTAGTTTGCCATCAGTCTTACCACTTGCTGGCCCTTGGCACAGGGCTGGCTGCAGTCCAGGAGTTTCCCTCTTTTCCTCAAGACCTTCTCCTGCAACCTTTCGTTTATTCTTTTCCACCACTGAAGGTGAGCATTTCTGGCTGCTCTTCTGTTCTGTGTGTGGCCTTCACCAGGGGCACCACTACACCTAGGTTTCTTCCTCCTGGCTCCCCTGAGCCCGGCAGGTTTAATAGAAATATAATGCCAGCCAGTTAGGTAATTTTCTATTTCCTAGTAGCCATGTTTTTAAATTGCTTTAAAAAAAAAATAGGGGGATTTTTTGCATCCAGATTTATTGATTTATTTTAAACAGCTTTATTGAAATAGAGAAATAATAATTCACATGCTACACTATTCACCCATTTGAAGTGTACAATTCAGTATATTCGCAGAGTTGCACAACCAGCACCGCGATCAATTTTAGAACATTTTTATCAGCCTGTAAAGAAACTCGGATACTCCATATCGTTAGCACTCGCTTCCCAAATTCCTCCACCACCACCCCCTCCCCCCCAACCCCCATCCCCAGGCAACCACAACTGACCACCTCTTGTCCCTAATCGTTTGCCTATTGGCCATTTGTATACATGGAATCACACAATGTGTGGCCTTAGTGCAGTGTGGGGCCTTCCGTGTTGGCTTCTTTCATTTAACATGTTCTTCCATGTTACAGCACTAATTTTAATCATATATTGTATTTAGCTCCATCTATTCAAAATACTATCATTTCAACATGTAGTCAAAATGAAAAATGATTACTAATATATTTTACTTTTTTTCATACCACATCTTTGAATGTTAGCATGTCTTTTACATTTATAGTACATCTCAGCCAGACCAGCTGCCTTTCCAGTGTTCAATAGCCACATGTGGTTAGTGACTACTGTATTGGACAGCAAGGCCCTACCCAGAGTCTTTTCTGTTACTCTTTTTTAAAAAACTCTCTCACCACCATACTCCTAGGCACTCCACAGGCAGGGACCGTGATTCACAGGTGGCTTGAGGATTTTTAAGGCAGTCTCTACATAGTGCTGTTGAATTCGCCCTTCTCGTCCCTCCTAGAGGACTCTGAGCTCCTACTTCTCTGGCTCGGCCACTTACTGAGAGGGAGTCTGTAAGCAAGTAAGCTCGCCCTGCCATCTCACCGTGCTTCCCCGGGAGCCATGGTTGGAAGATGCATCTGGCTCAAGTGAAATTCTCTGCTTCCCTTTGTGAGCACCTGCTAGAAAAATTTGAAAAAAAGAAACTCTTCTCTTGCTTTCAAAAAACAAGTCTGTCATTTCTTCATTTTCTCCCTGGTCCACTTTCCACCCATTGTTTTGCTAATAATAGCTCCAAGCACACAAATAAAGGTCACTGGTAGTGGTGGATTTGGGAAGTTGCTACTCACTTACTCATAGCCTCAGCCCATTCCTATCAGGCATTTCTCCCATCAGTGTAAGGGTGCATGTTATATTAGTCTGGCTCCTCAGCCACTCCTTCCAGGCTCAAGAGAAGACGGAAGCCTCCAATGCCGCCCCTGATTGCCTTGGACACAGGGATTTCAATGAGAAGCAGCAGCCCCTTCATGAACAAAGCTCACTATTTATCTCAGTATGGCTCTGTCTGGATGGTAACGCGGAAGTTATTTCTAAACGTTTGTGACTCTTAAGATTGGCATATGGAAATGTTTGTGAAATTACCTTTTGGAAGGAAAAGTTTACAAAATTGGGGGTTATTTAGTCCATGAATTATGTACTCAGAAGATCAAGGGCAAGTTTAATAGAGATGTAAGAAAAGCAACATCAGCATCTTTCCTGTTTCTTCTCAGAGCAGGAAAGGAAAGAAGAGCTAAAGTTGCTGGAGAAGGAATTTGGGGTTGGCTTTAGAAATGACACCCTGTTAATAACATTGACGTGCTGAAGAACCTCACAGAAGGAACTTCAGCGTTCAGTCAATATTCATTTCATCAACACTTACCGAGCACTCTTTTGCAGACTTCCTGGTTTGCCTCAAATTCTGTCCCACAGCTAAATTGTGAAGATTCCACCTAAATGTTTTCGTAGAGTCTGTTTTTTCTAACTTAAAGCATCGCTGTCTCCTTTTTCAAACTTAACTTTTCTCTTTAATCTCAGCTACCTATGAAGGTTCTCTGGGCCCACAGCCCTAAAGCCTGCCCTCCCATAAAAAAGAACTTTAAAAATTAAGAATTATTTTAACAGTAGCCCAGGCACAGTGGCTCATGCCTATAATCCTAGCACTCTGGGAGGCTGAGGCAGGTGGATTGCCTGAGCTCACAGTTCGGGACCAGCCTGAGCAGGAATGAGACCTCATCTCTAAAAATAGCCAGGCACTGTGGCGGGCATCTATAGTTCCAGCTACTTGGGAGGCTGAGGCAAGAGAATCATTTGAGCCCAAGAGTTTAAAGTTGCTGTGGGCTGTGATGCCATAGCACTCTCCCAAGGGTGATAAGGTGAGACTCGGTCCCCCCCTCCCCCCAAAAAAGTATAATTCTAACAGTAGAAAATCTGACCACTACACAGTCAAAATTCTTCAGGCTCTTGATCGAACAGCTGTTCCTAAGGCAATGGCATTTTGGGAAAAGTAGCAGCCTCACAGGTTTGGGGACATCCTGTGAACTTGTTTATATTTCCCATCTGCTTTTATTCCACTGAAACTTTATTTTCTCTAGAAAATGGCAGCTCCACTGCCATTCTAGGAGTTCCTGTGTTAGGCCTCGCCCATCCACTGCTTGGCTGTCTGTGCAGAACAGTTGAAACACCCAGAGCCCCAGGGAATCTCATAAAGTTTTACTGCATTTAGCGACCCTATTCAATGAGTTGTAGAGAACTGAGTTTTCTTGTGAGCACCTGACTACGATCTCTGATACATTGACGTCTGTTAGGAGTATTTTCCTGCTGTAATTAATCTTTCCTTCTGTTACACGTATCTCTATTCATGAGATGGAGATACCTGACCCCTCTTAGGGATGCATGTCTGGTTCCACAAAACCCTGAAATTTTTCCAGCTGTTTACATGGCAACCGTATATGATCTAGGAGACTCTATTGCTGCTGCTGTCATCTTGAAACGTTTGCAACATCTTAGTAATCCCATTTTTTTCTTCTTTTCCTCTTCCTTCTTTCCAAATGGAAGGAATTCTTATGAGGTAATAGGGTAGTGGGTAGGGAGCCAGTTGCTGGAGCTCCTGCTGGTTATTCTGTGTTATGCCTAAATGGGTTATTTGCATCTGGTCTCTATTTGCTAACATCAGTGGGCCATGTTTGCCTAACTAGATTGAATTATGAAAGGACTTCCATTCTGAATAGTTAACTCTCAACACACACACCAACCAAGCTCCAAGAGACCAGTCTCGGAAAACCAGTGCTGGAAGATAAAAGGATTCCCTTAAAGTTCATCACTAAGCCATTCTGGTTTCAATTTCCCCCATTCTTTTTGAAATAAGATCCAGGATCTCCAGCCCTCCACCTAGAGTGAAGTTGCTGAGACTTGGCAGGAAGTGGCGTGACAGACCACCCACGAACAGGGCTGTCCGCTGAGGAAAAGAGAAGTTAAATGAAAATCTAAAAATGATGTCAAATAGCTGACTCAGGCTGCCGTTTCTCTCCAGTGAAGTTCGCAGAGCCAGAGTTTTGCATTGCCTAGCTAGACAGGGCTGGGCCACACTTTCAGTTCATCCCTGGCCTTCAAGCAGTGCACACACAGCCAAGTCTGGGGGAGACCTCCAATGCTTCCAAGTTCTTGAGAATCGCTCCCATTCTCTAAACCCCTCAGGCTGTCTTCTGTCAACACATTTGTCTCTTACTTTTAGCACACATTATCTTATCACTGTGGATGTGTGTTTTGTCCCTTCCATTAAGCTGTGAAGTTCCTAAGGCTAAAGAACAGGCTTTGTTCCCTTAAGATGCTGGCGGCACCTCCAAGCCAATACCCACCTGCGGCTGCTTCCACTAGGTGCTTTATCATCAGTCTGGATCAGAGTTCTGTCTTCCACGTGGTAAGATTTAGGAGGAGCAGGACTTCAGAGGAAAGTGCAAATGATCCCTGAGTGACTTTCTGCTAGAAAAGGAAAAGAAAGCAACCTGGGATGTGTGAGTGAGGGGCTTAGAAACTCCTTCCACCCTCACCTTCTGAAATCCCCCCAGGGGACACTTTTTCACTTTTGACTTTGATCCTTGTTAAAATACAAATTCCTCTGGGCAGCAATAACATGATAAGTTATCTAAGGCTTAGAGCAGATAAAGGAAAGATACTGAGTATGGTAAAAGGAAGCTGATACGATCAGAAAGGTGGAAGCGGAAATTTGAATGTCAATTGGCCCCAGTGCACCAAAGTCTTTTCAATAGTGTGCGATGGTGTTGATAGGAAGACTTACTCTCCATAGGGAGGTCCCAGCAGACTCCTTATGTGTTGTCCAGAATATGCACAGGAGTACTTACTGTGTGCCAGACAGTGCTCTAACCACTTAAAAATCACCAGGCCCTTAGCCCCCACAACTCAGAATTATTATTCTGATTTTACAGGTGAGAAAACCATGGCACAGAGGGTCCATACGTCACATAGAAGGTGACAGACCTAGGAAAAGATCAAGAATTATTGACACTTTTAAGAATTAAGCTCACCAGGGGCAGCGCCTGTGGCTCAAAGGACTAGGGCGCTGGCCCCATATACAGGAGGTGCTGGGTTCAAACCCGGCCCCAGCCAAAAAACCACAAAAAAAAAGAGAGAGAGAGAATTAAGCTCACCTTCCCTCTCACGCTTTCCCACATTCACCGGGTGATGTTCATCCTCCTCCCCCTTATCAAGACTCACCTTAGACGACACCAGTGAATTCTGAATGTGGGAAACAAACCAGCTACTAAGAAGGCAGAAGCAGCAGGCTTACAGGGGCCCTTCTAGAAAGAAGAATTTTCAAGAAATGGCAACAAATATGTTGTCATCAACAGCACTTTGAAATATATTAACTGTGATCCAGGGCTTTCAAAGTACCCAGGGATTCCTCTAAATTGCAATAAGCCCATCTGGGTGGTTTCCCCCCACGCTCACTCACTATTGACTAAACAGAGATTATTACTGTGGCAACCTTCACATCCCTTGACACACGCATGAGGAGCCCAGCCTTGCGCCCGGCAGGGGCGCTGCCCCGTGGGCGTGCAGCCTTTGCCAGTTATAAAACTTGTATCAACAGTCACGCACGTGACTCGGCCCGCAACTTTTCCTTAAAGAGCGTGCGTGGACAAAGTTCACTTTGTAGACTGGACTAGGGAAGACAGATTTCTTCTTTAATCGTTACTTTGGGAAAATTTAAAGAGCATTGGCGGTCTAGAATCAAAGTAATTGCCCAATAAATAGGAGGAGACCAAGCTAAAGAAAAAAAGCGGGCAAGTGGCAGGGGGGCATCATACCTCGTTCCCCGATGGTGCTCAACACACATTTATAAGGTTTCCTTAAAGGCGATGGTTAGAAACACTTTAAGAACACCCTGACACTGGGCAAACATGACTGAGAGATGACTGGGGCACCCAGGCGCCTGCCTCCTGCAGTCAGCAGCTCCCAACTCTGCCTGCAAGGGGGGTGGGGGGACAGCAAGGTGTGGCAAAGCTGAGCGCCTCTATCTGCCGGCTGATGTTTGCCTACTAGAGCCGCACTGCCCCACGCTCCTGCTGGGTCCTTCCTGGGACTGGCTCCTTCCCAGCCAGCGCTGGAAGTCAACACAGACACCAGCAGCTGGGTTTTCCCTCTAAGCTCTGCAGCTTTCCTTCTGAGCTTCAGCTTGAGGGGGGTTTATTAATGTATACAGTGTGACTTTACAATTTTTTTTTTGAGACAGAGCCTCAAGCTGTCACCCTGGATAGAGTGCTGTGGCATCACAGCTCACAGCAACCTCCAATTCCTGGGCTCAAGCGAGTCTCCTGCCTCCGCCTCCCAAGTAGCTGGGACTACAGGCGCCCG
>CAUYRH010119251.1:0-13797 GCA_963574655.1 Perodicticus potto
AGGGTTGACACTAATTCCAGTTACTGGTACTCTTATTAAAAGGGAGAAAGAGGGCGGTGCCTGTGGCTCAGCGAGTAGGCGCCAGCCCCATATACCGAGGGTGGCAGGTTCAAACCCGGCCCCAGCCGAACTGCATCAAAAGTTAGCTGGGCGCTGTGGCGGGCGCCTGTAGTCCCAGCTACCTGGGAGGCTGAGGCAAGAGAATCGCTTAAGCCTAAGAGGTGGAGATTGCTGTGAGCTGTGACTCCACAGCATTCTATGGAGGGCGATAGAGTGAGACTCTGTCTCTACAAAAAGAAAAATACCTAACTTAAAGGGTGGCATCTGTGGCCCAAGGAGTAGGGCGCCGGCCCCATATGCCGGAGGTGGGGGGTTCAAACCCAGCCCCGGCCAAAAACCGCAAAAAAAAAAAAAAAAAGAGTAAGATCCTGTCTCTACTAAAAATAGAAAAAAAAAAAAAAAAAGGGAGAAAGTTGGATATAGAGAAAGGACAGCATTGTTAGTAAATTATCTAACATAAAACATTACTGTACGTAGGGTGTGCTGTCTCCCCTTGCATCATCACCCAAGTACAGCTGGAGTAATAAGAACAGCTGTTTAAGATAAGGACTAGAAACAAAAACCTTGTAAAGAACGAATGAAGATAAATACACTTGGAAAAGAAATCAGATGATTGCTGCAATGAAATATTGAGCAATAATAATAATAATGCAAAAAAGTAACATTCACATTGTTAGATAAAAGTATGTCTATCATAGAATGCTTTGACTCTGAGGTTCAGTATGGTGTCATCAGTGAACTTTTTTTTTCTCCCAAAGTCTCAAAAAATAGACAACTGATTTATAAATAAAAAAGGAAGATAATTTCAAAAACCAGATCATGCCAAATCTTATAGACAATAGAAAAAGAAGAAATACTTCAAAATCATTCTACTTTATCTGGATATACCTGATATTAAGGTTGGAAAAAATATATTATTATAAAGGGAAATTACAAACATATTTCACTTATAAATGAGGATGCAATATCCTAAACAATATATTAACAACTTGAATTAAAATTTATTGTTCAAATAATGTACTTTGGTCAAAATTAAATCCAATTTATGTGAGAATTAGTCACTATTTTCTTTTCTTTTTTTTCTTTTCCTTTCCCTCACCTGCTCCCTCCTTCTCTATCTGTCTGCTCTCCCCTTCTTCCACCCCCCATCTCATTAATTGTCCTCATATCAAAGTTGAATACATAAGATTCATGCTTCTCTATTCCTGTGATGCTTCACTAAGAATAATGTGTTCCGCCTCCATCCAGGTTAGTACAAATGCTGCAAAATCACCATTTTTTTAGTGGCTGAATAGTATTCCATGGTATACATATACCACAGCTTGCCAATCCATTCCTGGGTTGAGGGGCATTTAGCGATTGTAAATTGAGCTGTGATAAACTGTCTAGTACAAGTGTCTTTAGAATAAATGGTTTTTTGTCCTTCTGGACAGGTGCCCAGCAATGGGATTGCAGGATCAAACAGGAGGTCTAGGTTGAGTTCTTTGAGATTTTTCCATACTTCCTTCCAAAATGATTGTATTAGTTTGCACTCCCACCAGCAGTGTAAAAGTGTTCCTTTCTTTCTACATCTGCGCCAGGATCTGTAGTTTTGAGATTTTGTGATATGGGCCATTCTCGCTGGGCTTAGCTGATACCTCAGGGTGGCTTTAATTTGCATTTCTCTAATAATTAGGGATGATGAGCATTTTTTCATATGTTTGCTAGCCATTCATCTGTCTTCTTTATTGTTGGGTTTTTTTTTTTTTTTATCATCTGTCTTCTTTAGATAAGGTTCTGTTCATCTCTCTTCCCCATTGATGTATGGGATTGTTGGTTTTTTTCATATAGATTAATTTAAGTTCTGTATAGATCATAGTTATTAAGCTTTTGTCTGATTCAAAATATGTAAATAGCCTTCCCCATTGGGTAGGTTGTCTATTTGCTTTGGTAAATAGCCTTCCCCATTGGGTAGGTTGTCTATTTGCTTTGGTTGTTGTCTCCTTAGCTGTACAGAAGCTTTCCAGTTTAATGAAATCCCACTTGTTTATTTTTGTTGTTGCACCTGTGTGTTTTTATATGTTATTGTCTTCTTCCATTAGAGCCTCTAGCATATTAATCATAATTATTTAACATTTCTGGCCAGATGTGGTGGCTCATGCCTGTAACCCAAGCACTTTGGGAGGCCAAGGTGGAAGGATCACTTGAGGTCAGGAGTTCAAGAGCAGCCTGAAGAACATAGTGAAACCCTATTTCTACAAAAAATAAAAAAATCAGGCAGATATAGTGGTGAGTACCTGTAGTTCCAGCTACTCAACAGGCTGAGACAGGAGAATAGCTTGATGGAGGAGTCTGATGTTTCAGTGAGCTGTCATCAGGCCACTCCACTCTAGCCTAAGCAACAGAGTGAGACCTAAATAAGTAAGTAAATAAATAAATTTCTGGCCTGAGAGTTTCAAAAGCTCTAAGTCTGGTCTGAAAGCTTACTTTGCCTATTCAGACTGTGTATTTGCTTCCCATTTAGCCTGCTTCATGGTTTTTTTGTTAAAAGCTGAAAGTGATGTGTTGGGTAATCAGAACTGAGGTAAATGGGCCTTTAGTATGAGGCTTTATGTTTATCTGGCTAGGAGTTAGGGTGTGTTTAATGTTTGCTGTAGCCATGTCAGAGACTTTAATTTCCTCTAGCCTTGTTTTTGTCTTTCCTACTGCCTTAGTGTTTACCTAGAAACTTCTTAAATAGAACTTGTGTTTTCCACCACTCTCAGTTACCATCCACTGTTATTATACAGGGACCCTGTCGATATTGTGGTACGATGTTATGAAGGGAAAGCATTCTCAAATCTTATGATGAAATCTCCATTTCTTTTCTTTCTTTTCTTTTTTTAATTTTTTTATTTAAGTGGGCTTGTGTCTCTGGGCTGTGATCTTCAGAAGAGTTTTTTAGCTGCTTTTTTTCCTCCTTTTATGTGAGACTGGAAAGCTAGAGAAGGTGTAGTTGTCTAACTGCCCCTCCCCAAGCTCAGATTAGGCTTCGGCAAAGTAGTTTCTCTTAAGGGAAGGCTTTTGTTATGGAGAACAGAACTCCCGGGTGAAATCAAAGAGGTTACTTTTTGTCTCTCCCCTGCCCTAAGCAAGAGGGATTTTTCTGTGCTCTTCACTGTGAGAACCTGATGAGATTTCTGGAGGTAACTCTCTGAAAGTATCAGGAGTGTCCCCTCAGACTGTCCGGTAAGAGTTTTTAATTCTCAGGCAAGTCTATGCTCAACCTCTAGGAATTAGTTACAAAGTAAGTGTTCCTGCTGGCTTCATCTCTAGCAGCTACTGCTCCCTGTAAGCTGTGATTCACTTGTCTCTCCAGTTTTTGATACTGGAATTTGCCCTGTGACCTCAGTTCTCTGATGGTCCTAAGGATCATTGGTTTTCAGTTTGTACAGCTTTTTTTTGGTTGTTGTGAAAATCAGACAGGTATTCTACAGGCGCCTGCCACAATGCCCACCTATTTTTTCTTTTTTTTTTTTGAAGCAGGCCCAGGCTGGGTTCGAACCCACCAGCCCAGGTGCGTGGCTGATGCCCTAACCACTGAACTATGGGCACCTAGCCAGGTGTTCATTTTTATGGTCATAAAATCTTCCTATCAGTTTCCTTTTGGGGTCTCCCTTCGTGTGCCTGGGTGGAGGTCTAAGGGTAGCTTTCCAAGGTGCTATCATTCACAGGTGGCTCAAAGTAGGAGTTCAGGGCTGTTTCCATTTCCCGGGTCACTCTCTGCCAGGAAGCTCTGTGCCATAGCTGTGTGGCCTCTCAACCGAGGCCAGCCCCACACATAGGAGTCCCTGTGGCTCAGCTTGGGCTCTCCTTCCCCCAGTGACTTTAAAACAGATTTTCAACAATTTCCTTGTTTTTAGATCCACCTGCACCCCCACTTGTGGGGGGTCCTGGTGCTCCAAATTCCCAAGACTTTCTGAGCTTCAGCATTATGAATCCACTTGGCTTTTAGCTCCTTTTTCACTTCCATATACCCACTTGGACTGCTTTTGTTATAGCCCAAGCAGGTTCATCTGCCTGCTGCTCAAGAGAAAGCCAATACCCAAAGGTAGCAGGGTTTACAGCAGGGAAAAAGTTTATTCTGCATAATCCTAAGTGGGGAGACAGGAGGAACTTTTCAAATCTGCTTCCCTGAAAATTGGGGAGTCATGGTTTAAGACAGTTTGGCAGGCAGGGAATTAGGTAATCAGCATCTACTTTATTGGCTGGGTTTGTGGTGGAGCCATCAGTCCCATGGTATGGTCTGCTGCTTGGGTGGGTCAGCCAATCCACTGCAATGCAGTTCCTTGGGTGGGAGGTCCAACACCAGTTGAGTCAGTTCCTTTGCCTGAGTGGGTCTATCATTGGAATGCAGGACCTGGAAGATATCTCGAAAACTACCCCTAGGTTCCAAACAGATGATATTCTGTATGGAAAAAGTTAAAAATCTTTATAATTAGCTGGGTGTGGTGGCTTATGCCTGTAACTCTAGCACTTTGGGAGGCTGAGGCGGGTGGATCATTTGAATTCAGGAGTTTGAGACCAGCCTGAGTAAGAGTGAGACCTCGTCTCTAAAAGAATGACTGGGTGTTGTGGTGGGTGCCTGTAATTCCAGCTACTTGGGAGGCTGAGGCAAGAGAATCACTTGAGTCTAAGAGTTTGAGGTTGCTGTGAGCTGTGATGCCACAGCACTCAACTGAGGGCAACAGGTGAGACTCCACCTCAAAAGAAAAGAATCTTTATAACTGACAATTGTGAATGACTCCATCGTAAAGAAGCAAACAGGGAACAGTGATCATTATCAAGCAAGGACAGAGGCTGATTATTGTCATTATTTCAGCTGAGTCCTCAGAGTTTGGGTGCCCTAGTTCTAACTCTCACCTTGCACCCCTTCATTAATTTGTACGGGCTGTTTCACTTTTAGGGACTTTGGTTTCAGAACTGTTATAATATATACTAAGGCACATTACAATTTTAGAGAGTTTACTTGAGCAAACAGCAATTTATGAATCAGACTGTGCCAGACCACAGCACTAGACTAAAGGAGCATGAGAGAAAGGCTTTTATAAAGTAAATATAGAATCAAAGTAAGAAAATATTTGATTGGTTAAAGTGGATCTGGAGACTTAATTGGATCATTCTAGTGGAAAATTCATTCTTAGAGGTTATTTTGCAGTTTTTTACTGGTTAAGCTTAAGTTTCAATTTCCTTTAAGCTTGTCATTTGCAAAAGACATATTTGAGTTCAGTTTTGGTTTACTTAATAACCCAGGATGTTAGAACCACCCTATTCTAATGGCTTTTCTTTAAATTATTATCATTATTACTGTTATTACTATTATTATTTTTGGAGATAGGGTCTCACTCTGTTGCCCAGGCTGGAGTGCAGTGGCACAATCATAGCTCCCTGCAACCTCCAACTCCTGGGCTCAAGTCATCTCTAGGCCTTGGCTTCTGGAGAAGTTAGGATCACAGGTGCACACCACCATGCTTAGTTTTCATTAAATTATTTTAACAGCACTCTGGTCTGGTAGGCCAGTTACCAATTTTTCATCTTCATTTCAGCTGCCAATTTTTGGTTGAGACTTTACATCCTCTACTGTCCTATTCTTTTTGCCCTTTGCGGTTAATGGTTCATGCTAACTCACTATTATTGTTGCAGGAAGATGAAGCCCAATGGAGAGAAAGAGCACCCAAATACTATGTATAAAAGAGGAAGGGCTTTATTTCAGCTGCAGAGCAGAAGAATTCAAAACGGTGCTCTTCCCGATTGGTTTAGTCTTCTCCTTTTTATCCTCAGTCAAAAAGTTCTGGCCATGGGTATGTTTCTCAGTGGTCAGTTTGAATGAAGTGGGCTCTGGCTTTTACAGAACTACAGGCTTTTACAGAAGTAGAAGTTCCCAGGGCCCAGGAAGTTAAGTCTACAAATTCCTAACAGCTGAGTCACCATGGGAAGGACATTGCAGGTGTATCCTGGGAGTCTCCTTGAAAAGATCCCTGTTCTCTTAGACCTTACTTTTTCCAGGTGTCCCCTCTCATTATGCTCAATGAAATTTCTGGATAAGCAGAGGCAAACATATTATTCAATTGGAAATATTTTTGTCCTACCTAGTTCTCTTTTTTTTTTTCCCAAAGATTTTCACCAGAAGGTAAGTATTCCTTAGCCAACTTTCAGCTGTAGTGAGAAAGGTAGTGGCCAGCCCAGCATTTTGAATTTCATCAAGTTTCTTATTAAATATAACTGTAACTTACATTTCTATCACTATTGTCAGTCTGATGAAATCAAAGCTAATACTTTCTGATTTCCACAGAACTCTGTCATTATTTCTGGTGTTTTCTGAAGCCTAAAGCTCTCCTTTTATAATGTGTTTGATGGTTGTGCTTGAGGGGAGCAGAATAGTTTCCAGGCAAAGGTGGCACTGTTATTAGGTGCTAGATGAAGGGGCTAAGAGAACCTCATAAATTCTTCAATAGAAGCTGCTGGGCTTATTCACATCTGCAGAGTCCCTGCTGCCTTTGTGTTTGGAATTTAAAACTATTCCCAAGGTATGTATGAGCACTGCTCTTTGTTCACACCCCCCTCCCCCACAATACGATGATCTCTCACAATCCATTATCTGTTTTCTTTTGATAGATTTTTTTTTTGTATTCTAACTTTGATTTTGCTTCTGTTCCATTTGTTCTGATTTCTTTGGTAATGCCTGCTGCCCTTTCATCTTTATCATCTCTTTATTTTACCTATTTTATTTGAGTTGCTGTGAGTCTTGCTATATTATTTCCCTTATGAAGGCCTATTCTGGTTTAATAAAGGAAAGCAATACTTTCCTTTAGCTCACTGGGAATAAACTGCATATGTTTTGTTTAAAAGATCCTGTGCTTTACGAGGGAACTGTATTGATGGTGGGGTTGTGTGAGATTTTCACCTGAGCCTCTACTATCTTGCAGTTCTTTTGTTTGTAGTAATGAGGATAATAGATTTTCATTGTTGTTGTTAAAATTATGTGGATTATTTTTCAATCTGGAAAAGGGGAGTGTTGGTTTAAAACTTGTTTGATTATAGAAAGAGCTATCCAGAGACAATTTCAGAAAGAACTTGGCCCTGAAAAATTTTTCTTTTGGATTTCTATTCACTTTGAGAGTAGAGGAGAGCTTATCAAATTGAAGGCCTCCATAGTGTCTTCTGTGGGAGTAGTAGTCGCTCAATATTTCTTAGTTTCCTTCGTAGATGCAAATTATCAGTTCAAATCATCTAAGCAAAGAAAAAAAGACCTCTTCCAGTCTAATCTGAGTAGAAAATCTCCTTGGGAGTAAATTCTCAGCTCAGAGAACAAAAGAAGAATAGACCAAAGGCTCATTTACCTTTCACTGCTTCAGGGGATTCAGAGGCCAGCGAGCGTACAGATGCAAAAGAAAGCTTCTGGCTAGACATTCCTTTGTCCACTCTTTCTTTCTTTTTCTTTTGTGAGATGCAATAGACAGATCTGCCTAGAGGCAAAGAGCGAAGGGGTTTCTATGCTTGGAGTAGGAGGCAAAGCAGTGGTAGTATTATAAAAGCCTTTGTTATTGATCAATGGCAAGAAAATGAAAAAATATAGAAGGCAGAGAGAAATCCTTGTGGGAATGCAGTCTAAGAATGCTGAGTCTTGGAAGGTGAATAGTAATTTTCCCTTCTGGGAGGATTAACAAGAAGGAGAAGCTATTTCTCTAGGAGGTCGTGATAAGCCAGACTTGGAGAAGGATTCTTTCCCAGCATCCAGCCTCTCTTTGGGAGTCATGATTTCACTGAGAGGATGGTGTTTTTGTTCTTAACAGCTAAGATTAAGGCAAAAATGGATTTGGGTTACCCTAGCAGTCCCCAGGCCTTAATCAAGTGCTTTTCTTGATTATCATTATCATTATTATTATTTTAAGATAGAGTTTAAGAAAACCTCACTAGGTTTTCCAGGTTGGTCTCCTGGGATTACAGTTGTGCACCATGGTGCCTGGCCCAAATGTTCTTAAAGTCTAGTGGTGAGCCTCATCTTCTATGATTATAGGGATACTGGTGTTTCCACAAGTGAGTTGGGGAAATATAAAACAGAATATCCCTGATAAATCATCATGAGAAAAATTAAGGTGTTTGTATATTAGAATGTCCTTATATTTAAAATGCTTTAGCATGGATAATGTTCTAGCTACTTTTATTCTTAGAGCTGCTTAGTTGGCATTTGTTGAGTCCTAATTTTGTGGTATCAGTGAAGGGAATCCCCTTTCCTCTTCCAAAAGTTTGAGTGTTTAAGTCTGTTGAAATAAACTGGCAATAGACAGATTAACAGGAGAAAAAGCACACATATTTTAACATGTGCAGGGGCATCACAAGAAAGATAAGTGACTGCCCAATAACCCAACGAGATCTAAAATCTCCCTTCACAGGAGATAGGGGAGGGAAGTATACAGGCAATGTGGGAGGGAGTAAATAATCATAAAAGAAAGAAACAGGCCTTCAGAAAAATAGCTAAATGCCTGTCTGCATGAAGTGACAAATTCCAGTCTCCTGTAGCTTTGTCTCTTGTAGTATGTTAATCTTCCCTGATAGATAACAATTCCTAAGGAGGGTTTTCATGACAACTGGCTTCTTCCTGGAGAACTTGCATTTAGTTAGATAAAGGAAATTCAAGAAAAGCCCCTATGTACCCAGGGTGTTTCCCAAATAACTTCAGTTTAAAGTAATTAGCATACCAATGCTGCATATTTTGGGGTGATTTTCCTAGACTCCTTCAGGGAAAATACTCCTGGGAGGGTAGGTTAACATTTGAAATTCTCAACTCAGAAGCCACATTCCAGAAGGATTAAGTTTTGGCTCCAGCCATCTTTATCTCTTATCAATCCCAGGGGTTTTGTTAATTAGTGCAATGAATGTTGAAAATGACTTTATTTTTTTACTGGAAAAATGAGTTCAATTTAGGTGGATTGGTTAAAAATGTTTTATAGATACTCTTGCCTTTGCAGAAATGAGGTTAGAAATCCACATAGCCTGTCTATGCATTTTGGATTATTTCTCTAGGTCTGACATTTGAAGCTATAATGGGAGAATTTTCCACCCGAATCTAACTTAGAGGTAGCTCAATCCTGCCCCAAAGGAAGAACGTTGCTCTCCTATTTCTAAAGCCTATCAAGTTCTGCTAGAGCACTCAAAGGCTAGGAAGCTAAGACTTTATCAAGCTCACAAAAAAGGTGATACGGCTATTTCGGGGACTTGATATATGTTAATATGTTAATATTTTTTATACATGTGGCAGAATGAATCTGAAACTTGCTTCCATTTTATCATAACATGCCATCTGGAAGTGAAGTCTCTGTGGTTTTTACCTGCCTCTATCAAAAAGCAACTAATAATTACGTATGGCCAGATCGGCTTAGTTACTGTAGGGACTAATGGAAAATTTCTTCTCTGTCATTTGCAAGTTCACTGAAAAAATCAACTTATGAATGTAGCAGGAAAACCGATGCAGACAGAAGACTCCAGGCACCAGCTGATAGAGGAAGCTGCAAGTTTATTTCCAGCCAGGGACTCAGAGGACCAGTGTCCTAAAAACCGAGCTCATTGACTTAATCTCTTGGCTTTCTTTATACATTTGTTAGGGCTCGGGTGCACGTGAGAGTCGTGAAGGATGTGAGAGACGTGACAGATGTAAAGGTCTCGGGACTCCAGGGAAGGTCAGGTTGGCCCACCCCCTTGGTACCGGGCAGGCTACCTGTCTTCAAAGGCGAGGGAAGGTTAAGGAAGTTATGAGGTCACTATCTAGCCAGCACATACCAAGGGAAGGGCCTACAGCTAACAGAGACATCTGCTGCCGTAGAAGTAGGAGTGTTACAGACTGTTTGGCTAATGCCTATACGGAGCAAACACTGTATTTAAGAGAAATAAGGCTTTTATTCAGCCAGCGGAGCAAACGGCATGGAAGAATTCCAAATGGCCATGCTCCCCAACTGGCTTTGTCTTTCCCTTTTTATCTCCAGTCAAAAAGTTCCAACCCATGGGGTACCTTTGTCATTGGTCAGTTTGAATCAAGTGGGAGACGCTATTCCAGCCCTCACAGGACTACACAATTTCACATAAGAGGACATTTCTAAGTCCCAGGAAATTAAGTCTACAAATTCCTAAGAGCTGATTCACCATGGAGAGGACCCCACAGGTGTATCCTTGGGGTCTCCTTGAGAAGACCTCTGTTATTCTCTCTCATTATAACTTAGGATATTTCACTTAATTGCAATGATAACCCCAAAGAAAACATCTATAAAATATACATAGAAGGAAATGAGAAGGGAATAAAACCTTGTCACTAGAGACACACTAAAAAAAAAAAAAAAAAAAAAATCAACAAAACACCAAAGAAGCCATCAAAGGAAGAAAGGAGAGATTAAAAAAAGTTGCATAACATACAAAAAACAATTAACAATGGAGAAAAAGGAATGCTTCTACACTGCTGGTGGGAATGCAAGTTAATACGACCTTTTTGAAAAGAGTTTTGGAGAATACTCAGGGAACTAAAAGTACACCTGCCATTCAATCCTGCAATTCCTTTACTAGGTATATACCCACATGATCAAAAATTATTTTACAACAAACACATTTGCACCAGAATGTTTTTTTGTAGCCCAATTCATAATAGCCAAGACATGGAAACAGCCTAAGTGCCAATTGGCTCATGAATGGACTGACAAATTGTGGTATGTGTACACCATGGAATACTATGCAGCCATAAAAAAGATGGAGGCTTCACATCTTTTATGTTTACCTGGATAAAGCTGGAACATGTTCTTCTTAGTAAAGTATCTCAAGAATGGAAAAAAAAGTGTCCAATGTACTCAATACTACTATGAAATCAATATATAATCATCTATACACTCATATGAATGGCAAAACATAACTATAGTCCAGAAAGTAGGAGGGAAGAGGAAATAGAGGGAAGGGGATGGGGGTATGGGAAGAGGGAGGTTATTCGAGGGGACCTCACCTAATGTGCATGATGCAATGGTACATTTCAAAACTATTAAGAAATGAGTATAATTGTGATGGAGGTGTTACTCAGTTCAATGTAAGCATTTCACATTGTATATTGAAGCAGTATCCTGAACCCCATAAATTCATCATGTACAAATTTATGATTTAATAAAAATGGTAATAAAAATAAAATAAATAAAAACTAATAAGAAAAAAAAGAATTAACAAAATTGCAGTAGTAAGTCCTGCCTGATCAGTAATTACTTCAAATGTAAATGGATTGAACTTGCCATTTAAAAGACATTGATTAGCTGAATACATTACAAAAAGGCAGACATGACCCAGCTATCTGCTATCTATAAGAGACTCAGTCAGGATCTACAGACACACGTAGACTAAAAGTGAAAGGATGAAAAAGATATTCAGTGCAAACAGGAACCTAAAAGGAGCAGGGGTGGTCATACTTGTATATAGTATCAGAAAAAACAAATTTGAAGACAAAACCTATTAGGAGAGACCAAAAAGGACATTACTCAGTGATAAAAGGGTCATTTCACCAGAAAGATATAACATTTACAAACATATAAGCACCTAACAGTACAACTCCAAATATATGAGCAAATATCAATAGAACTGAAGGGAGAAATAGAGAGCAGCACGGCAATAATAGGAGATTTCAATACCCAGCTTTCAACAGTGGATAGAACAACTAGACAGAAGACCAATAAGGAGAAGAAAGACATGAGCAACACTAATTGGACCTAACTGACGTATACGTAACATTTCACCCCCAAACAGCACATCGAACATTCTCCAAGATAGACCACATTTTAGGCCACAAGTCTTAACAAATTTAAGAAGATTTAAACCATTCAAAGTATCTTCCCTAGTCACAGTGGAATGAAACTAGAAATCAATAGCAAAAGGAAAACAGGAAAATCCACAAATACATGGAAATTAAACAACACACTCTTAAACAACCAATGGGCTAATGAAGAAATCCCAAGGAAATTCAGAAAATTTCTGGGGACAGGTAGAATGACAGTGTGTGCTCATGCACTTGGAGAATTATTATTATTATTATAATGTCCATACTACCCAAAGCAATCTATAGACTCAATGCAATCTCTATCAAAATCCCAATGGCATGCTTCCCAGATGTAGAAACAGGCATTCTAAGTTTCACTGGGAATCAGTAGCCAAAACAATCTTGAAAAAGAAGAATAAAGTTGGAGACCTCACATTTCCTAATTTTGAAACATACCACAAGGCAACAGTAATTAATGATGGCATGATAACGACATAAAGATAGATATACGGATTAATGGACCAGAATAGAAAGCCCAGAAATGAACCCTTGTGTAGCCAAATCCCTTTCAACAAGGGTGCTAAGACTGCATAGTGGGCATAAGGCACATGAAAAAGAATGAAATTGGAGTCTTATCTGAAATTACATGCACAGATTAATTCAAAAGGTATTAAACATCTAACCCTAAGACCTAAAACCATAAAACTTACAGGGAGAAAACATAGAAAAAAGCTTCAGAACATTGGGTTTGGCAATGAATTTTTGGATATGTAGGAGAAGAGAGAAGAACCCACATAGTTTCTCAGTTGGAACTAGCTCCTGTTACAAAGGACACAGTAACAAGAGAAAAACAAACAACTTTATTTACATTTATATTTTATAGAAACATGGGAGACATCCAGAGAATGAGTTCCGCAAAGAAGTTGTTTGGAGTTCCATTTTCTACAAAGAATAGTATATATACATATATATATTATATATATATTTTAAGTAGAGTCTCAAGCTGTCGCCCTGGGTAGAGTGCAGTGCCATCACAGCTCACAGCAACCTCCAACTCCTGGGCTTAAGCGATTCTCTTGCCTCAGCCTCCCAAGTAGCTGGGACTACAGGCGCCTGCCACAACGCCTGGCTATTTTTTGGTTGTAGTTGTCGTCATTTGGCAGGCCCGGGCTGGGTTCAAACCCGCCAGCTCAGGTGTATGTGGCTGGCGCCAAGCCAGAATAGTACATTTTTAGACAACTGACAAGCCAAAGGAAAAAGGTTGAGTCTATGGAAGGCAAATAAATGTCAGAAAAAGTTTTTGTTAGTGTCATCAACATTAGCAGACAAAGCCTTCCTCTTGTGTCATCTCTGGATGATAAGGGTCTGTAGTTGTCTTCAGTGGTTAACCTTAATTCTCCCCGTTACAGGACAGATTTTACAGTATCAAGTTCAAGTTTAAGAAGAATTTAAGTTGGGTGTGCTATTTTTTTTTCCAAGCCAAACTGTATCCACCTTTATTAAAGATACTTTTCATAAACAATCATGGTATTTCAGGCAGGACATGGGCAGACGATTGTTAACAGTATACAACTACTTTCAAACTCCCTTCTTCAATGTTCTACCAAAAGTCAGAAAGCCACTCTAAAACCCAATGAAGTCTTCATCTGATGCTCTGAACTGGGAAGTTTAGAGTGAGGGTTGACATTTCACATTTAGCACGTTGTTTAACAACTTTTCACCAGCTGACCCTGACTTTCAGGAAGTGAAATGAAAATGGCAGAATTTATCTGAAGATCCAACAATCTACAAATGGAACCGCTGCTCTTTTGAGGGATGCCATCTCCGTGGTATTGTTGAAAAAGTCCAGATTCCTTGATATACTGGTAACCAATTACTGGGGGTCAGGACCCAAGCGGTGACTGGGTTTAAGGGGGTTAAGACTATGCTGAAGGCGGAGGGAGAAC
>CAUYRH010119252.1:0-21084 GCA_963574655.1 Perodicticus potto
CAATGTCTTTACATAGTGATTAAGAAAATGCTATGAGGGCTATCTCTCACAGTACGATCAAAATGTTTCTGATTGTATATGAAGCACATTCTGCCCTATGATTGCACCAATGTACACAATTATGATTTAATAAAATTATTTAAAAAAATAAAATAAAATGAATAAACATATGAAAAATAAGCACATTAGCCATAAAAAAAGTAATTATCAGCACAGATTTTAAATTTTTGGTAAGATAACTTAATAACTAACATAGGATCTATTTGTACTAATCTAAAATGAGCTATTTACAGAACTCAGATTTATTTTAAAAATCAAGTAATTACCAAGAAAAGTGACTTGAAGGAAAATGATCTGGAGCACATTTAATTTTCTTTGAAAAAAAAAATGATGTTTCTATGTTCTCTTAGGCTTTGCTTTTGACTGAAAGTTTTTGCTTTAAACCTTTAATCTGCAGAAAATAAAACCTTGTCTGCAGTAGACATGAGCAATACTACTATTAGAATTCCAAAAGAATAATATCTGGGCTTTATTACATTACTTTGATCAGATGACTATGTATTATAAATTTTAAAAAGTTCAGCTCTCTGGAAAGTATACAATCAACTATCTTCCAGAAGGAAATAAAAGAAATATTTTGAAATATTTATGAAGCATTCAGAAGATAATTTAATGTATTTGAAATATTTATGTATGGGTTGAAAATTTTTAAATTCAAGAGTAAAAGTACTTCATGTAAAGCAAATGACATCTATCATCAAAGGTTCTATTATATGAATGGATTTTTACTCCAGTTAAAATTAAACTACATAAGGAAATATGTACTCTTGACCTTCCTTTTATAATCAGTATATTTGGAGAAATGCTTTATTTACTACCAAAGCTTACTAGTTCTTTACCTAACAAATGCAATCAGTGTAATCTAATTGTTTGTACCCTCAATGAATCCCAAACAATTAAAAAAGTAAATAAACTTACTAGTTTCTCTTCTAAGTGTGATGACATATGTCAGTGGAAGTCTAACTCCCTTTTACTTGAAAGATTGGCATTGGAGGGATCAAGAAAAAGCAAAACTTCGAGACTTCTTTTACCTCATCTGTGTTGCTCAAGAGGGAGATCTAATATAGATGGTCCTTTGCTTTGCAGAGCAATTCAATGCTTCCTACCTGAGTAGAGCCTAGTAAGAGGCTGAAAAATTAAATTTGGCTGTATGGTTATCTAAGAGAAATTTTGTTTCTAAGGCAAATCATGGAAGAAAATGGGAAAATCAAGAAATCCGAAGAGAAGTGAGAAGAGTATTGGGTATGAGCATTACACAGAAACTTGAGAGATGCCTGGGGTATGTGCAGAAAAATGGAAGTCATTGAAAAATAAATACATGTAAGGGCAGGGATTTTATATTGTGTGTATCTTAGCAAAGTCAACAACACTGACACCAGTACATTCTGACTGATTTTGGAGAACAGCGGAAAGGTTTTATGGCCAAGATAAGTAAGAATAAAGGTATACCCACAGGATAGTTCTTACATGACACTGAGAGTTACTCAGAAGCTGATATAGGATGATTAAAAGTGACCTGAGAACAAGTGTACCTGGGAATCTTACAGATTTAGTGCAGTGCTGTGTGGGATCAAGAGGCCTGAAATTAATTCCATTTTAACCTTAACTGATATCTGAGTTTCACCAATACGAAGGCAATAGGAAATGGTGTGGTTTTGTAGACAGTCATTGGATTCACTGGTAAAGCAGGTTTATGTCTCAGCATTCCCACCCATAGGGCTGCTCAGGTCATCACTTGCTTTCTATGGACCTTGAACTATAAAGACAAGGAATTAGAGGATGTCTAAGGTGCCTTAGAATTCTAGTATTCTCTGACTCTATACTTACCTTGCGGACACCTAGGAAATGGAGCCTGTGGGATGCCGAGAATAGGGTGCATCCAGTATATTGCTCGGATTTCTCCATTCTCTACTTCCAGAGTCCTAATTAGAAATTAAAACAATAAGAGTGAATAAAAAAGAGAAGCACTTTCCACATTAACATAAAAGAGCTTATTCTTTCTTTCTTTCTTTATTTTGGCTGGGGCTGGGTTTGAACCCACCACCTCCAGCATATGGGGCCAGTGCCCTACTCCATGAGCCACAGGTGCTGCCCAAAGAGCTTATTCTTTATTAACATAATGGTATTTATTTATTTATTTATTTATTTATTTTTTAGAGACAGAGTCTCACTTTATCACCCTCGGTAGAATGCTGTGGCGCCACAGCTCACAGCAACCTGCAGCTCTTGGGCTTAGGCAATTCTCTTGCCTCAGCCTCCGGAGTAGCTGGGACTACAGGCGCCAGCCACAACGCCTGGCTATTTTTTTTTTTTTTGCAGTTTGGCCGAGGCCAGGTTTGAGCCCGCCACCCTTGGTACATGGGGCTAGTGCCCTACCCACTGAGCCACAGGCGCTGACCATTGTCATGGGTTTTTACTAAAGCTTGTGAATGTAAACTTTGGTAGAGAGAAACTGATGAAATAGAAAACTTTTTTCTGAAAATGTTGATTTTATAAGCACTTCAGAGTCAATCCTGGTAAATTATCACCAAGAAAGCTACATCATGAAATGTATGTTAACACGGAAGAGATTTTTACCTACTTTAAAGATTGTTATTGGTATTTATTGATGTGATTAAACCATGATTAATCAGAAGTAATATAATCCTCACAAATTATTTTGTAAATTGGACAGGCAAAGCACAAAATAAAAAATGCCATGAGGTACAGGAGTTTAGAAAGTGATGAGGAATTTAATTATAGGGGATATAATTTAAAAGAAAGAAAGCATTTGTCCAAATATTTTCCATCATATACCAGAAAGATAGCAATACCAAAAAAATGTTTCTGCTCCTTGTTGAAGATGGGATGTTCCTGTTCAAATAAGAAGCAAAGTGGAGCAGACAGGACCAGTTGTGCATCTGACTTGTTCAATTGCATAAGATCCCAAGCTTACAAGGGCTTTATGCTTGTTGAATGCATTACTGTAACTGTCCTGGACTTCTTGATATTTTTTGAACTAGGGCCTACTCATTCTCATGTTTTTCTGGGAGTCCCAAAGTATGTAGCCAGGCTTGACAGTAAAAGTGGTGAAATGGACCACTAATGGTCCATTAAGAGTGGCAGAACGGACACTAATGGGCCAATAGTAAGGAATTTTAAAAACTATTGGAAGAAATACACATATGTAGGACAAAATCAGAATTTCTTCTTAAGTAAAATTTCTAGACCATTATTTAGTTAAACTATAAGAAAAGAGCAATCATTTCCATTTTGCTCCATTACAGGAGTTTGCTTAAATTTAAGCTAAGCAAGAAGGGCACAAGTAACCTGCATTTGGCAATAACACAGTAGTGTCATAGCAGTATATGGTAGTAGTAATAGCAGTGTTTCCTCCGGACACTGTATCCACTTGGCACAGTGTTATTACTTACTGAATGCCAACATCATAAGCTCTATACTTTGGCCAGACAAGTTGATTTAAGTTGTCCTCTGGATAGTGATTATTTTTTGTCTTAAAACTCACTATTTTCCCAGTCAAAAAGAAGTTCCTTTCCATGCCTCTGACTCTTATTCTTAAGATAAGAGATAATGATATTTAATATTAAGCTTGTTTATCATGTTGAAATCCAAATAAGGATTATATATTTAAATATAAAAACTACATATAAAAATATATAAAACTTATTTTAAATATAAGTACATATTATATAATGTGTAGTATTTTTATCTTATATATATTATACATTACATATAATTTATATGCCCATATAACAAATATATTTTCCTTTCCTGAAAATAATTTTAGAAGACAATATAAAATCATGGGCTTTACATGTTAAGGAAACTTATCACATCAATGCCGTCAAAATCATTTTCCTTCAGAATCTTTATTTAAATGTTACCTTTGCGTGTCTATATCCAATTCGTCAAAATTGTCAATAGGCCAATTTTTTCTATTTGCTCTCCTCATCTGAATAATGGCGATCGTTTTGTGTAATTTCATCATTTGGGGCATAAATAACACTGGAATTTCTACGGTTCCATTGGGAGGCAATTCAAATCCTGTAAAGCACACAAAAATATTTTAATGTAATAAATATTTATAGAATATAATTTAATAGTAGAAAGTAATTATTTAATGCTGATGATGAATTTTTCAAAATTGCTTCTGAACAAAAAAATTCATTATACTAAATTACATGTGTACTTCACTATTTTCCCTCAAATGTCGCCAACCCTACTGAAAAAAAATACATTATATCCTGAGGTAAGACATTATTCCGAAGAGACTGGACAGCCTGATGAAAATGATGGGTGGCATTTCCCGAAGTGATGAAAGAAGCATACAACTCATGAGTCTTTTCAAGCCTTACTACATTAAACAAAGTGAGAAAGTGCAGTAATTTTTGATTCTTTAATTTCTTGTGTATTTTTTTCTCAACAATAAGGGATCCAAGTCTCTGATTGGAGCCCCCAGATTGTGGCTACCTGTAAAAACTGTTCATTTATTTAGCTGATCCATGAGGAAAGTCATAGCTTATTTGTGAAAGAAAGAGGCATTTGCTCCCAGTTGGGAAAACCAGAAGGCAGAAAAACTGACAGTATTTCCTTGTGGTCTGATGGATTCGGATTTTTCAATCTTTGCTATGATTAAGAACCACCTGAGAAACTAGAGAGACATGGAGCTTGCTGAGCCCTATTCCTAGAGATTCTGATTGATTCAGTCTTAGCTGGAGCCCTGGAAGCTGCGTGCTTAAGTAGCACCTCATGGGATCCAAAAGCAGATGGTCATGAGACTATACTTTGAAAATAACAAAAACAAAATAAAAACTCTCTGTTGGACCAGTTTTGAGAAGATAGAGGAATAGCGAGCTTTAGGCCACTTGGAAGAGGAAGAATTTCCAAGCAATTGAGTGTCTCTCTCCCTTTACTTTGAAGAATAACACACTACTTCTTTAAAAGAAAAGGGAGGATTTTTGACTACACTTTTAAAAAATTCTTTCTTATGACTGATGGTAATGAAAACCTATTTTGTCTCAGATGAGAATACTGCACTACACTATTAAGAAAACATTAAAAGTAGAAATAAAAATGGTCTTTCTGCAAAACATTCCAAATGAAAATTCTTCAAAATTTTTAAATTTTTAATTGTATTCTTTGAGGAAATTAAAATGTTCGAAGGCCTACTACCATAGTTAATAATAACTAATATTATTAATAGTTAATATTTATCGAGCACTTACTATATATTAGGCTCTGTGCTAAGTATTTTTTATATAATATCTTATTTAATTCCCAGAAAAACAACAATATATTAAGTGCTATTCTGTTTTTTTAAGATGGAAAAATTGAGACATTTGAGTTAAATAATTTGCCCAAAGTTTCATGGAAAGATTATGTTGTTTAATCAGTTATCTAAACAAAGTCTGTTATCTTCTACTTTGTCTTTATGAGCTCTGTATTTTTTTTTTTTTTCTTTTGAGACAGAGTTTTCAGTTTGGCACCCTCGGTAGAGTGCCAGGGCATCATAGCTCACAGCAACCACAAACTCTTGGGCTCAAATGATCCTCTTGCCTTAGCCTCCCAAGTAGATGGCACTACAGGCACCTGCCCTACAGCCTGGCTAGTATTTCTATTTTTAGTAGATATGGGGTCTTGCTCTTGCTCACACTGGTCTCCAACTCCTGAGCTCAGGCGACCCACCCGCCTCAGCCTCCTAGAGTGCTAGGATTACAGGTGTGAGCCACTGTGCCCAGGTGAGCTCTGTATTTTTAATAAATCATTGTAGTGAAATAGAATTAATTAAAATAAATACATTTTCTATAAAAAGTCTTCTATATTATGAAGGTCATTACATTTGCACACACAGAAAGATCTTTGTAAGAACTTATAAGATAGGTTTGGATGTTAAACCTACTCTTTTCTTTTTTATTGATATTTTTATTATGGTTCTCAATCATTTCTTGCACAATAAAATAGATTTTCTATTGTGACTTCAAATCCCCTTCAAAGTAATGAAATAGCAAGCTGATGACTGTATGTTTTAAAGGTCATAAATGCAAATCTTAAGCCTGCATTTTATGGAAAATTTCACTCTTCTTTTTAATTATGGTGAAATTAGAGATTAATTCATTTTATAATGTGTTTGAATAAAAGCAGCCAAAGCTGAGTCAAATGAACCATGCATGCATCTTTAAGGAAATAAATTTTAGAAATTATCAGTTGCCCTTACAAAGATTACATTATCACTAAAAATAGATTATATTACCACTAAAAATAAACCAAGACTTTTAGATAGTACAGATAGTGTAAGGAGTCAAGAGATATAAAAAAGAGTACTTCATTACTTACACCATGCTATCTCATAATGTTTAAATCAAAAAAGAGAAAGATAACACCACAACAAATAAGCCTATTTAATTAAAAACTCTAGCACTCTTGCTTGGTGCCTGTAACTCAGTGGCTAAGGCGCCAGCCACATACATCAGAGTTGGCAGGTTTGAACCCAGTCTGGGCCTGCCAAACAACAATGACAGCTACAACCAAAAGTAGCTGGGCGTTGTGGTGGGAGCCTGTAGTCCCAGTTACTTGGGAGGCTGAGGCAAAAGGATCACTTAAGCCCAAATTTTGAGTTCATTTTTTAAAAGAATTTTTGAAATGAAAGTTAGCTGTAGGAAGTAGATTGGAATGCAGAGGCAAATTATATTTTTAATAGGATCACCCTATGTTTATACATAACATTTAGGGATAGCTGACATTTTGTCCATCCAAGACCTATCCAAGAACAAGAGTATAACTAGGTCTGTATTTTTCTTCTTTGAGCACCAAACTCATTATATAGAATGTTTTTAGGTTCTTAGAGTAGATTTCCAGCCAGTCTAAAATTTCATTATTGCTGGAGGCTAAAGATGTATTTAGCAGGAAACTGGGAAAAATCACATCAGTTGTTTCTATCTTCTGACTGGGAAATTTAGCTAGCATGATGACCATTATATTTATTAAACAATCTAAAAAAACATATTCTAAACTCAAAATGTTTGAACTTACTTCATGCTTTCTTATTCATTTCCATGCAGAAACTACATGATTAAACTATAGATAGAGTTAATTTCTTCTATTATAATCATCATTCTTGAGGTTCAAAACCCTTCTAACGATCTGGGAAAATATGCATATTTTATTTTGCATAAATTATCTTACACTTTATACATTTTATGAGAGAGGCATTCATTACTTATAGATTTTAGAAACCCTAATAATATATCATGTTTAGTATCTGAGGCATGTTAGAAAGAATGACATTTGTTTTATTATTATCGTTTTACTTTTAAGATCTGCAATAGTCCAATTGCAATTAGCATTCAAATTTTACTTCAAGTATATTTAAAACTGCTATTTTGATTGCTCTTTTGATTAAAGGAGTTAGACTTTTTTTTTTTTTTTTTTGAGACAGAGCCTCAAGCTGTCACCCTGGGTAGAGTGTTGTGGCATCACAGCTCACAGCAACCTCCAATTCCTGGGCTCAAGCGAGTCTCTTGCCTCAGCCTCCCAAGTAGCTAGGACTACAGGGGCCCGCCACAATGCCCGGCCATTTTTTGGTTGCAGCCATCATTGTTGTTTGGCGGGTCCGGGCTGGATTCAAACCCGCCAGCTCAGGTGTACGTGGCTGGCGCCTTAGCCTGTTGAGCCACAGGCGCCGAGCCTAGACAGAGGCTGGGTTTGACCCCGCCACCTCCGGCATATGGAGTCGGCGCCCTACTCCTTTGAGCCACCCAGGAGTTAGACATTTTTACCCATTGATCTTATATTATAAAATGGAAATTGCATAACATTTTAATAGTTCTGAATTTTTGTGTTTCTCAAGAAGAAAATCTTCTCAATAAAGTAAAGTAAAGATGCTTTATTTTTAGTAACAAAAGTATTTCATCCTGGGATATTTGTTTTTAATCACTTCAGCGGTATTGCATTTCTCTTCCCCAATGCATAATTTATAATACTTAGTATGGCATTAGAAATGGTTTTTGGCAGATAATCAAAGAGACACTAAGAAATATACTAGCACCTCAAGTCATGCTATTATTTTTGTTATAGTGACTTATTTCAAATAAGAATACAAATTTTTATTTTTAAAACATCAAGTCATCAAGAATATGACTTTCCATTAACCACTTTTACACATGAAATCTATGTATTTTCCACTTGAATATTTTATATTTTCAGTAACTAATTTTTTGAAAAAGTCTTCTTTATATTAGGACAAAAATAGAACAGAATTGTTAATGTGGTGGTTTAAAGAAGAATCTTGTCCTTTTATTGGCTCTTCTGAGATGTAATGGGCTGAGTGCCTCCGTACAAAAAATTCATGTATTGAAGCCTTATCGCCAGTATCTCAGAACGTGATTGTATTTGAAGGCTGAGTGTTTTAAAAGGTGATTAAGTGACATGAGGTGAGTCCAAATCCACTTTTACTGGTGTCCTTATGAGATGAGGATTTTTGGACACACAGAGAGAGACACCAGCAGCACGTGCATAGAAAAAAAGACCATGTAAAAATATTTTGAGGCAATAGAACCAAGAGATAGATAAATGTTCAAAAAAAAAAAAAAAAAAAGACCATGTAAAGCCATGGCAAGAACATGACCACCTCTTCTCTTGAGAAGAGGCTTCAGAAGATATAGAACCTGCTGACACCTTGACCGTGGACTTCTAACCTCCTTAACTGTGAGAAAATACATCTCTTGTTTAAGTCACTCAATCTGTGGTATTTTGTTATGGCAGGCCTAGCAATCAAATACATTATCTTTTCTTTTATATATTATTGCAGAGTCTGTGGCATGAGATGTCGTTAAATTTGCTTACAGGGCTTCTAACTCCAGGCTCCCAAAACGTAGGGAGGATAGAGAAACTTGACTCATAATAGCCATTTGGCTGCTATGATGATGGAAAAAACTAAGGATTAAACCTTATTCCTTTCTTAACCTATACCCCCTTGACTGAATGAGGGCATATCTTGAATAATGAGAAGAACATTTTAAGGATTGAATTTCCTTCTGAAGGATTAGATAGAGCCTGTTGCTATTTAACCCTGCCCATCTTTTGTAGAGCTATCTAATGTTTGAGTTTTAAAAAGCTGTCCAAAGAAGACACGATCGAAGGGCCTAGAGCTGAACAAACAGGTATTAAATGAAAGATCACATTACTCATATAGTCAACTGGGAAAAAATCCCACAAATCCAGACTTCTTAGAAAAATGATTGGGACATAACATAATGCTTTCAAAGTAGGATTTGGGGTTATTTAGTACACATATGATTCCGAAGGTAAATTTTACACCTTGAACTGAGCACCTGTAAGTTAAAATTTTATGCTGTCATTTAAGATTAAAAATAAGATTATGCTTGAATCAAGTATTGCTTTTACTGTACACATTTCATTACTGGTTCCAATGAGTAAAAACTCCATTGTCAGAGAATGCTGATGAGATACATAGTGCAGGAGAGCTTTCTATCATTGAAGACTATCAAGCACATGCTGCATAACCAGTGGACTGCATAACACGGATGAGTTGGAAAGGGTTTCTGGCTTTACATGAGTGTTTGGATGCTCCCTCCAGCCCTACTATTTTCTGATAGTATTTTTTCTTTATTTATTAAACATACATTTTTTTTTTTTTTAGACAGTCTCACTCTGTTGCCCTGGGTAGGGTGGCATGACGTCATAGCTCACAGCAACCACAAATTCTTGGGCTCAAGTGATCCTCTTGCTTCAGCCTTGTGAGTAGCTGGGATTACAGGTACCCACCATGTCGACTAGTTTTTTCCATTTTTAGTGGAGAAAGGGGTCTTGCCCCGTTGGGGCTGGTCTCTAACTCCTGAGCTCAGGTGATCTAGCTGCCTCAGCCTCCCAGAGTGCTGGGATTACAGGTGTGAGGCACTGTGCTTAGCCCTAAAATTTTAAATATTTTCCTCATATAAAAAATGTAGCTAATATAATAAATACAAACCTCTACATGCCCACAGCAAAGAGAAATGCAATTAAATTCTACTTGGGGTGATAGAGAGGGGAGTGGGGAGGGGGAAGAGGGGGGCAGTGGGGAGAGGAGAAGAGGGAGGGCAGTGGGGAGAGGGGAAAGGGAAGGAATTGGTAAGCTCTCACCTAATGTGCACAATGTAAGGGTATACAGCAAACCTGTAGGTGAAGGGCTCAGCTACAACTTGGACTTTGCCTGACCAGCCTAAACAATATAAACTTATCATTTGTACTCTCATATTCACCGTAAAAAAATTTTTTTAAATAAAATAGGAAGAAAGAAGATGAGAGAAGAAAAGGAAGTGTTGGATATCACTACTAATCGGGTTTCAATTCACTGTAGGAAATTTTTACTGTAGCCAATTTTACTAAAGAAAAACCATGTCCCATCAAAAGTCCTTGATTGACTCAGAATGTATGTACTTCTCTATCACCCTTTCTTTCTGTCTACTGTCTATACACATCTATCCACTAATATGCGTCTTCCAAAGGCCTGGTATTTTATAACCTCCTAAGCAGGTAGTAGTCCTCTCTTTCTCAAAATATTTCCCTGTATTTCAGAATCTAAGCAAAATACATAAAATGATAGAAAAGAGAAATGACACTGTGCCTTGTGTTCCTTATCCTCAATCCAGGGTTGCAAATTATTTTTTTTATTATATTTACTTATTTTTTCTAGAGACAGAGTCTCACTTTATCGCCCTCGGTAGAGTGCCGTGGCGTCACACAGCTCACAGCAACCTCCAACTCCTGGGCTTAGGCAGTTCTCTTGCCTCAGCCTCCCGAGTAGCTGGGACTACAGGCGTCCGCCACAACACCCAGCTATTTTTCTGTTTTGCATTTCAGCCAAAGCTGGGTTTGAACCCGCCACCTTCGGTATATGGGGCTGGCGCCCTACTCGATGAGCCACAGGTGCCACCCTGATTGCAAATTATTTTAATAGGCTTAATTTTGTTCTCTTCATGGAAATATTCTAATGGTATAAATAGGCCTAAATTTCAGGTTATAGAGTGTTTTTTTAAAGGACAGGCATCCAGGCATTTTTGCAAATCAAGAGCTATAGCTTTGTGTTTTAAAATAAAATTAGCAGTTTCAATGACTAGCTAGGAAACCCACCTGCTTTATGCTATAAATCATGATTACAAATGTATAAAATTGGAACCTGAACTCAGTTGTGTGGAAAACTGGTCATTTGACATAATAAAAAGGAAAGTTTTATTTAAAAAAATGAAACCATGCTCAGCTGCTAACATAATTTCATAAACTTTCATGACAATTATCTGGAAATCTGGGCATGTTTTATATCAGGCAGCAGCAGACATTGTTAAATATCTGTAAACACTGAGTTTTGGAAGACCTTTTCCAATACATAAATAGCAGCACTGGATTTCAAAAAATTATTATTTTTACAAATACCATTTTTATTCTTGATTGCTAAATTAAATGATACGTATCAACAAAAATCAACATTATGATTCATAACAATTATCTCTCATAAGAAAAAAACCATAAATGACTCTTTTGTAAATGTTGATGCTATCACTCTGCTAATTTAGCTCTGGTTATTAGCATTGATATGAAAAATACATACTTTATTTAAAAAATTACATATGCTATAATTTTTATTGGCATGGTTTCCTTCTAATTTGGTTTTGAGATCTTTCTATTGAAGAGTAGCCATTAGCCAAGATAGCAACTCTCTAGGAAAGCCCTGGGGTCATGGGATGGGGTGCAGGGGTAGGGAGGGTTAGATTCAGGTGTTTGTTTCAGGTGAGACAGAAATGCATGAAACAGAAGAAATTTATGGTTTTATACTGACAGATACCTAGAAACAGGAATCATACATGCCATGCAGAGCCACACATGCAAGCACCAGTGCTGGTCAGGAGGCAGTTTAGGGCAAGCATGAGCAAGGCCTTTATTGTGGTTTTCATTGGAAGAAATGAGTCAGGAAGCAGGTGTAGGATTGGCTAGTTTGAATAGGTTCATTGACTTGGGTATAGGAATGATCTCTGGTAGTCTGGTACCTGGCCTGGGTAAATGGCCTGGAGTGTGAGAGCCTGATAGAAGAGGTGCATGGGAGTGTGTGGTTAGTTTGCGTGGGAAAAGTGCTTTCACAGGTGGTGTTTGATAAGCTCTAGGAATTAGGTAACCCTGGGAAGAGCAGCTCCTCCATAGGAGGCAAGGCCTTAGATACCAGAACATCAAAATCCCTTAATCCCATTGAGATCATCTTATGTTCCCTACATTTTAAAATATAATTGTCTTGGAACTACCCCCTCTCCTGTATCCCTCTCTCTCTCTCTCCACACACACACATACACACACAGCATCATGTTAGAAAGTGTTGAATATTTTTGCTGAAACCATCAAATATGATGTGAGACTCCAGAGATGTGGGATAGTTTATAATATTAACTGTTATTTTTACCAATTCTGATATTCTATCTTCTCTCAAGTTTTAATATTTCTTTTTATTATTTCATGTCTGTTTAGAGAATATTCTTTAGTTATTTTTTAAGGAGTGGTTTGCTTACAATAAATTCACTTTCTTTTCCTTTATCTGAGAATGTCTAGTCCACATTTTCCATTTATCCATAAAGGATATATTATCTGGATATAGAATTCACAGTTTACAGGTACCTCCTTTCAGCACTTGAAAAATGTGAACCACTTCCTTCTGGCCTCCGTGGTTTTGGATGAGAAATCTCCTGTCATTTGAATTGGTGTTTCCCTATAAGCAATGCACTATTTCTCTCGACTGCTTTCAAGGTTTGTTTCTTTGTCTTTAGTTTTCAAAGGTTTAATGATGATGTGTCTTGCCTTGGATTTCTTTTACTTTAAAATGATTGTTTACTCAGCCTCTTGAATGTGTAGGGTGATGTACTTCATCACATCCAGCAAGTTGTCAGACATTATTTCTTTGAATAATTTTTCATTCCCACTCACTCCTTTCCCTCTGGAGCTCTGATGATACAAATGTTAGCTCTTTTGTTATTTCCTTACAGGTCCTTGGAACTCCATCCATTTTTTTCAAGTCTATGCTCTCTCTGTTGCTTAGATTGTATTATATAAATTCTATTGCTCTGTCCTCACCTTCACCAATTCTATTCTCAGTCATCTCCATGCTACTCTTGAGCCCATGCAGCAAAATATTTATTTAAATCATTTTATTTAATCAATATTATAATTTACATTTGGTTCTTTATTCAGCTTATATTTTGTCTGAGATTATTTTTTCATATTTGATGAAAATTTTAAATTGTTTCTTAAAGCAGAATATGAGGCCCTGACTCATACTGTCTCCTATCAGTTGATTTTTAAGGTAGTTGGGATTTTGAAATAGTTGATCACCTTCCTATGTTAACCAACTCCTTAAGTTGATCTCATTTTAATAGACAGGACTGCACCACATGTATGTATCAAGTACAGTAGGCCTAGGTCCTTATGATGACCACCTCCATATGTTGACCATTCTGTTACAGTCACTTGGGGAATCAACATACAGAGGTTCTACTGTAATTTCGTATAGAGTATGAATATTGACAATATTAAGGTTGAATGGAAAGAAAGGACAGTCCTACTTTCCCCCAATTACCTTCATGGTATAAGTTTCTTATTATGTTGGTTATGATTGAAAAAAATACCAGCTTGCAATTCCAGGGTAAATATTATATTCATTTAGTAAAGCTAATTAAAATATTTCATCACTCCAAAACCTTTTTTTTTTGAGACAGAGACTCAAGCTGTCACCCTGGGTAGAGTGCCGTGGCATCACAGCTCACAGCAACCTCCAATTCCTGGGCTCAAGCGAATCTCCTGCCTCTGCCTCCCAAGTAGCTGGGACTACAGGCGCCCACCGCAATGCCTGGCCATTTTTTTGGTTGCAGCCACCTTGTTCTTTGGCGGGCCCGGGCTGGATTCGAACCTGCCAGCTCAGGTGTACGTGGCTGGCGCCTTAGCCCGTTGAGCCACAGGTGCTGAGCCTCTAAAACCTTTACGTTAAAACAAAACATGTTGGATTAAAAAATGTTAAATCAAAATCAATATGAATTCATCAAATGTAATTAGAGATCTATCTAATATGTCAAAAATTCTATTACACCTGAACTGAAATGATCTTTTCTTTCTTTTAGCTGACATGCATACACATATGTTTATATATAGACATAAATATATATGTGTGTGCCTAAAAGTAAGATCAAATGGATGTAAGTTGTCATATCTCCACAAGTAGGAAATAAGTACACAAATGAAAATCACTAGTGTCATCAGCTCTGTGGGCAAGTCAAAATTTAATCTTAACGAAGGGATTAGATTTATATTTTTCCAGCTATCTCATAAAAGGGAATAGATTTATATTTGTATTTTTTAGCCACTTCATAAAAGGGAAATGATGAATGCATTGGCAGCACATTTCAGTGGCACAGAATGGGTCTCAGAACTTGCTTATTTATGTGACATTTAACCTGCTCAACTAACGTCAATCTGTCACTTCAAGGGAGAATGACAGTTGTGTTCAAGTCAGCAGGTAAAGTGGCTGCCTTCAGAGCCAAACTGGAATTTTGGTGGTGACGAGGGAACATTGGCATTTTTGACATGTTTCAAACATTAGCAGAGATATCGAAAGCAAATGAGCCAGAGCCTTCTTTCTCCCAGCTGGTGCACGACTATCTCAGCTTTTGAAAGAGTTTGAGCATCAATTCCCAACAACAAAAGATCCTGGAAGTGGGAAGGAATGGATCTGTGATCCATTTGTGAATATGTTTATTGACTTTGTCCATATTAGAAGAGGATCAACTGTTTGAGATTGCTAATTATGGTGGCCTTAAACTATGTTTTAGACAATTTCAAATCTCCATACTTTCTGGATTATAGTCAAGGCAGAATATCCTGAGACTGCCACAAAAGCACTGAAAAGCCTGCTTCCATTTCCAACATCCTTTCAGGGTTTTCTGCAGTGACGGCAACCAAAATGAGATTAAAAGAGTAAATCAAACGTAAGCAACACACTTCAATGTCACTGTCTCCCATCACCACCAGATGGGACTATCTAGTTGCAGGAAAACAAGCTCAGGGCTCCCACTGATTCTGCTTTATGGTGAGTTATATAATTATTTCATTATATATTACAATGTAATCATAATAGAAATAAAGTGCACAATAAATGTAATGCTCTTGAATCATACCAAAATCATCCCTCTGCCCCCAGTCCATGGAAAAACTGTCTTCCATGAAATGAGTCTCTGATGCCAAAGAGGTTGGGGACCACTGCTCTAGACTTTTCTCCAATGAGAAAATAAGTCACTTGCCACTTCCAGTTTTTGCTCAGCAATGTTTGAATGTTTAGCAATAGAAAGGGCAATGTTCCTATTCCAACAACAATAAAAAGATGAAAAAACTTAATGATTTAAAAAAAAAATCATGAAGCTGAAGTCACAGAGAAATCAACTGGCCCAAAATCTAATCAAAGACTGTTTCCCACAGAGAGATACTAGATGCTAGTTTGATCTGCACATAAAGTAGATACTAGCATAATTTCAAGAAGATCTAGGGAAGTTGGAGAATTAGGACACTCACAGTGCACTGGTCAGAGATGTGTAGTATCTTTAATAATTAATAATTGATTTATAAAGTGTCCTTTATGTCTTAATTATATTAGCACTCTTTTTTAATTAATTTTTTTTCATAATGTAGAAAGGGTTAGTTTATTTCACAAACTTACATCCATTTGATCTTACTTTTAGGCACACACATAAAAACCTTAAAAACAATGTAATGGGAAAGTAATGGAAGAGGGCTATTCTCACCGTATATTACAGAATATTATTAAGTCTCTCTGATTAAAACAATGTATTTTTGGCTCTTAAAGACAGGCAAGAGGAATAGGAGAGATAATCCAGAAAGAGCCCAAATATCAATGGCAGAGGAATCTATGATAATTTTGGCATATCAAATTAGTGGTAATAAGATGATCTTTAAGATAAATCTTAATGAAATAGATATTCATTGGGATAAATAGATGGAGAAAGATACTATGTTCATGGATTGCTCTCAAAGACTCAAAGTTTCTAAGATGTTGGTTGTCCCCAGATCAATCCATATTTTCAATGCAATTCAAATCAAAATCTTAGCAGTTGTGTATGTTTGGAAATTGACTACCTGATTCTAAAATTCTTCTGTAAGTGCAAAGGATCTAGAATGATTTCAAAAGTCTTGAACAAGAGAAAAAAAGTTAAAGAATTTATGTTACCAAATATTAAGACTTACTATATAGCTATAGTAGAAAAGACAGCACAGCATTTTTGTAAAAATAGATAAACAGAAAATTGTATCTGAATATAGTCCAAAAACTGGTTCATAATATATACTGGTAACTAATTGGAAAAAAGGTATCACAACAATTAAATCAAGGAAAGTATGCTTTTTTCCCCATAAATGATGCTAGGAAAATTTATACTTGATGAATGAATTGAACTTCGACTCCTATAATTATAATTTTAGAATTATATTATAATACTTTATATTTATAATTACTTAGATATGTGTCAGGAAAAAATAATAAAGTGTCTAGACAAAAGAAGAATATATCCTATGACTCTGTGCCCTAAGCCATTGAGATGATTGTATATAGTATATTGTATCAAGGTTTCAGATGAAGAAAGTCACTTGACCAAGACTTTCTTGAGGGCAGACTGCATTGATGAAGGAGGTGGGGGAAGGGTATATAAAAGCTTTGTCTCTTAATCCCAGGTTGGGGCAAATCTGAAGCTTTACTGCTCACTATCATGTAAGCTGACACCTTTTGTGCTCACCTCTCTCTGCTAATCCTACTTTGGTATTTTTGCCTCAATGGTGTTGATCCTGAGAGCCCTCCTAATAAACTTTCTACCTACTAACCTCCTTCTCAGAGTCTATTTCCCAGGAAAAAGGATCTGCACCAGTGATATTTAAGATAAGTGAAACTTGGACAGATATTTTAAAAATTTATTCTATTAGATTTTCATTGATGTTTTAGAGATGTCTTATAATTATAGTAGTATTGTATAATGGGGAAGAGTCCAAGCTCTAAATTCAAGCCCAAGTTCTAGCATGCACTGCCTGTGTGATCTTGCATATAATTCCAATGTTTAAGTATATTCATTTCTAACAGAGATATTAATAGAATATATCTCATAAGGTTTCTATGAGAACTAAATCAATTAATATTTGTAAAGTGCTCAAAATAGTTCCTGGCACAGGGTACATTGTTATTGCCAATGGCAAGTGACACTGTGTTACAATAAAATGCTATTAAGCAAATAATTATACAGGTGATAGAAAGGTATGCTCCAAACTGTGAAGGTAGTATAAAATTAACTAAAATCTGAAGAGCCTTTTTTGATAGAAATGTTGAAGAAGAGTAGAATATATAAATGATTAAGAATATCAAAAGGAACACAAAGGTTGGATAATTTTAAATATATAGATATAGGTGTGATTATAGATATATAAATGGATGTCTGCTCTTCCATAAGAAATCCTTTTTTAGAAAACTGGTATTCACTAAGCTACCAAAACTACTTAATCAATGAGTAATTTAGTTCCTATAAAATTAAAACTACTTGTTTCATAATTGCTTCACTTGGAAAAAGTGGATTTCATAAGAAAAATAACTTTTCTTAATTTTTATTTCATAAATACTTTTAATGACATGTAATGGCAATGCACTAGATTTTACTTCTTAAAAAACTGAAGAGAAAAGTAGGAAATGATCATTGAATTAACCTATTTCCATCTATACAAATAATGCTAATAATAACCTGTACTTGAATATAATTTTAATGCTTAGAAATGTTTTCATATACACAACTTTATTTGTTCCCCAAATTCTCCTATTGAATAAAACTGATTTTCATTTTTTTATATGTCCAAAATGAGTTTGGGAGAGTATAACACAGCTAACACAGCTTATCCATGTTACAGTAAAAATCAGAATACAGATTCTCTGGCTACAAACTTACTACTCAATCCCCACTCCTTCGTTGTATTCCTAAGATTCTAAGTCTAATTTTACATCTATGTGTAGATTTGTGAAGTAGCTCCTTATTCGCTAATTAAGAGAATATAATGTTAACCCTTCCTTCTTTTTAAGTGTTACAGTCAGAAGACCTAGGAATACATTACAGCTAAAATATTTTTTTCTCAAAAGTTTAATCTAGATTTTGCCTCAGTGACATTTGATTGCTTCTTATTAAAAGTGAAACAAAATCACTGCAAGTCTATTATAAATTTACCAGCTTGGCAGAATGAAGTCCTCTGAGATCACAATTCACCTATACTCCTGTCTCATTTTTGGTTATTTGGCCTAATTAAATCTGTAGATAAGATTAAGTTTCAAAGTGAAGACATGGCAGGTTAAGATTCTTCACAGACAGGAGGATCCTTTTTCTCCCCCTTCCTGTCTAGTTCTTGTCATCAGTTTTGGAAGATAACAAAAGGAACAGTGAACTTGATAAAAACAAAATGAAGTACTTAGCTTAGTACGAAAACTCATTCTGGGGAAAAAAATTTCTAGAAAAATATATTTCCCTATATATTTCCAATGGGAAAAAATGATATCAATGGCTAGAGGTCTAGTCTAGGTCAATATCCAAATGTATACATATGTACATATATATATATAATTTTATTAAAGAACTTCATAAGTGTATACAACAAAATTCTGAAAGAAAGTAATATGAAGAAAGTTTATAGAAATAATTTTTATCCTTGTCTTTTTGTCATATGTAGACCAAAATTTTGGTAAAGTCAAGTTGAAACTGAGATGGTAAACAGAATGGCTGCTATCATGAAATAAAGCAGTATTATTCTGACTTCAGGAACATATACTGGTCTAGTCAGCTGTCACTGGTTCTTCCCTTAATACCCAGAATTTAACTGAAATGAATGAAATGCATTGTCACATCATATGGTGAATTAGAGGGTATAAGTTTAGGAGCTCCATGATGAATCAGTTCATTAGAGAGTAACATTTACAAAGGTATATTTCACGGCCTGATACATATTTAAAATATATATACTTTCCTCTATGTGTACATACACAGCCTTAGAGGAAAGAAAAATCTTGGGAAATCTTGATGTAAAGTAACATTTTTTAACCCAGTAGTTTCCAAATTCATTTCAGCATAGAATTTAAGTTGTTTTTTTGTTGGGCTTTATCTTGTTTGTTTGTTTGTTTGTTTTATTTTTTACAACACATTTAGGTTAAAATTAACACACTGGTCAAGGACAAGATAATCTGTTCAGTTCTCAAATATCCACCAAACAATTGTTCTATGTTAATGTAGGAAGATTTAGTTTTGTGGGTGCAAATGCTTTTTATGGTATGTGATAGTATCCCTAGAGATAATTTTTACAATATGGTCAATGGTACACCAGTGTCTCTAAAAATGCCAATAGCAATATAAGAAGCAAAGCTCCCATTTCTGTTGCACTATTAATGTCTATGTTCCCCAAATCAGGAGGAGAACCCCCTAGGACTAAGTTGTAGCGTGTAAGAATATTACAGCAAACAACAAGTTTCTGGGAAATAAATAAGTCCCTTTGCAGATGTTATTGTATGTAGCAGCAGGGAGAATATTTTATTTTATTTATTTTTTATTTATTTTATTTTATTTTATTATTATTATTATTTTTTGAGACAGAGCCTCAAACTGTTGCCCTGGGTAGAGTGCCATGGCATCACAGCTCACAGCAACCTCCAACTCCTTGCTTGAGCAATTGTCTTGCCTCAGCCTCCCATGTAGCTGGGACTACAGGTGCCCGCCACAATGCCTGGCTATTTTTTGGTTGTAGTTGTCATTGTTGTTTGGCAGGCCCGGGCTGGATTAGAACCCGCCAGCTCTGGTGTATGTGGCTGGCGCCTTAGCCGCTTGAGCTACAGGCGCCGAGCCTGGGGAGCACATTTTAAGCTGTCATATCCACTAACAGGCAGGGCATGCACTGTTTATCTTAAAAAACAAGCTACAGCAGAAACTAGATAAAGCAATAAGGAATCCGGAAAAACAAAAAAACTGGCTTAAATTTGAAAACCATTTGAAGACGGTAAGAACAATATAAATTATAATTAATAAGGTACATTTAATTTGTTTTTCAAGCTAAAATACTTAAAACTGGGATACAGATGTTGTTCTCTATGTTGCATAAAAAGTGCATTATGTATAATTACTAACTGAATTGTTTACAATAAAAGTACTGCTACTGGGAGCTTTATATTTTATCATGTAAATATGGACTTTATTGAAATTTATAAATACTGTGTTTCAAAATATTAAGGAAATGAATGGCAATAAAAAGGTTTAAATATTATAAAAATTTATTTCTCCTCAAATTTGTCTATATGTTTGATGTAATTGCAAGCAAATTATTTTTGGAATATTATTGAAACTTGATAAAAAGTTATTATAATTTTTTCTAGGAGGATAACTAGATAAGAAGAAATAAATGCTTTACAGACACTGGAGAGAAAGAAATAGACTAAGAAAACAGAAGTGTGTGAATTAAACTCAATGGCACTGGCACGAGATCTGAAATGCAGATGCATGGAACAGAATATATAGATCTAAATATTGAATAAGTGATATTGCAAATGAAATATCAACAGAATGATTATTATTATTCAACAGAAGATGAAAAAGTGGATAATTAAATGCTAGGGAAATCAAATTAGATTATCATTACATAACACAAAAGCAAAATATAAATGAGTTAAAGAAGTAAATGAAAATCTCGGCTAACTACCTATGATTTCCTCCTCATTAAAAAAAAAGAAGCAGAAGAAAAGAGATATAGATGAATTGTCAATTGATTTCACAGTGTGGAAAGACAATGAAAGTGTAGAATTAACAGAAACATTTTAAATGGCTCATGTATTTAATGGATAAGTAAAATAAAGTGTAAGAAGACAAATAGAAAATTATTGAGCACTAAGGCAGTTTTTACTTTTTTGCTATCATAAACAAAGCAACATCA
>CAUYRH010119254.1:0-69044 GCA_963574655.1 Perodicticus potto
GGTGGCCACCTGTAGTCCCAGCTACTCTGGAGGCGGAGGCAAGAGAATCACCTAAGCCCAGGAGTTGGAGGTTGCTGTGAGCTGTGTGACGCCACGGCACTCTACTGAGGGCGATAAAGTGAGACTCTGTCTCTACAAAAAAATATGTATATATTATTTATAAAACTACAACAAAATCAGGTTAGTGCAATGTAAGGAGCTCCACAACACTGAAACTCTTAATGTGAAGTTTTATTGTCAACAGAAAATAGCTGAGATGAGATTGTACCGAAGATGTTATGGAGGGGAAATATCTCTATAGGCAGGCGGCAGGAATGCGAGCCTGCTTTCCCAATTTATTTATTGGAAGATGGTGCATCCTCAACCTTGAAAATAACAGCAACTATCACCCAAGAGCATGTAACAAAGGACAGAGATAGGCTTGGTGATATTTTGTCCTGATATCTGAGTTACAGATGGAAAATGTCTTTCTTTGAAACTAGAGGATTTTACTTATTATATCTCTCGTTTCATAAAACATTTGCTGGCTACCAAAAGTTCTTGAGCCTTCATATGTTTATTTTGACATATATACCTGCTTATTTGGCTTCAGCCCACTTAGCTGATATCAATGCACTTTAAACATGAAAGTTGTACAGAGTAATTGGCATCTCCCTCACAGCCCGCCATTGCATTAGGTATAACTCCCATAGCACATTGAAACACCTAAAATATAGCATTTTCCCCACTGTTTTGTAATCATTTGCTACATTTCCTTTCTTCACCCCTAAACTTCCAAAGGACAGACATTGGATATTATTTTAGTGTGGGTCTTGTACCTGGAAGGTGCTTAAAAGCATTCATTGAATAAATACACAAGTGAGTGACTGTGGGAACAATATATTACAGGTCCATAATCAGCTGATAAATGAAGGTACTATAAAAGCTTAAGAATCAAAACTATTAAATGCATACAAAATAGAGGGCATCAGAGTAACACAGACACACTTCAAGTAGAAGATGTTTCCTTCAGCCAGAGAAAGAGTAAGAGAGCAGTCTTCAATCTGAATAGAAAGAGGAAACAATTTAACAATATGGTCACCAAAATACTTTGTCAAACCGAGGAGTCTGTCCACCAGTCACCGGAGCTACTCAACAGAGAAATGGGAAATCAACAGTTTCACTTTTAACAGAAAAGCCAGTAATTCCAGAGAACGCTGAGTCTATTTCCTAAAGGAACTATTCTAACCCTTCTTTCCCCTTCTTATTTTTTATTTTCACAGTAAAAGTAAACATCAGCAATGTTATTACCTATCATAGTGTATGTCAAATAGATTTTTCCTCACAGGTAATAAAGTTACTCAATATCTTCTTATCTTCTAAAGTGGTTATAACTTTAAAGCATTTTTTATTTTAGATGAAATTTATAGTTAGTCAACACTTTACTGGGTTTACAGAGTGCCCTGGGGCCTTGACTGGTACCATGGAGTCCAGTTCCCCACCTTATCTATGACAGAGGTCTTGGAAGTAAATAAACAACCCCCAGATGTCAGCACATAGGCTCATCAGGCCTTGTTAGGGCCTGACCAGAGCGCCCTACATGAAATAGCTCTTTAGGTTAACAGTGACTGGTAACATTAGCATCCTTTAATTCCTCTCTATCTATTGCCAAATCTGATAACATTTATATTCTAGTTTTATCAATAGGTATCTCTTAGGAGATTTTCTGTAAGTAGAATTTACATTTGAAAAACCACAAACATTTGCATTAATTATAAATAAAATGTCAATGCAATATCCAGTTGAATATGAGAAAGGCACTTATTTCCCACCAAATTCCATTTCACAAATCTTGTATCACTCAAAAGAAAATATTCCAGGGGCCAAGTTCAAATGCATTCCCGATTTTCATCTCCTCCTACAAATTCAGTTTTTTTCAATATTACAGTATGTCCTCATATCTGTTCTTTATTCCCTCCATTTTCCTGGTATTCTCAGCACCATTCTCCCCTTCTAAGTTGGCTCTAGTTCTGCAGCTGCAGGAAGGCTGGAAACTGTCGTTGCTAAACTTTCATATTCTCTGTCTTGTGGTTTAGAAATGAGGTTTAGGAGTGTAAAAGACGACGCTTTTACACTCCTGAGAAATTGACAGGCAGTAGTGGGCCCTGATAGACTCCAGGCTTTCTGCACCTTCCGGCACTCCTTTGAGGATGACTTCTTCACACTGTAGGTAGCTGAGATGACAGCTGCCGTTTCCTGTGATCCGGTCTCATCCTGGTTTCCTGAGGCTACCCATGTTGCTCTCAGAGTGCTTCCCAAGGGCTTAAGAGCACCGAATTCTCTACGTTAATTACTATTCTGCCTAAAATGTCTAGGATAGTTTCTGTCTTTGTAACTGATCCCCAGATGATGCACCTTTAAAACTTTAATCTAAATAGCTTTTCTTTCATTAACTGAAATGTACTTTATATTTTTATGCATTAATTTCCCTTCACAATTCACTTGGATTGGATCCAATGTTTCTTGGATCTATGTCAACGCATTTTGGCGTATTCTTAGGTGTTTATTCTTAAGAAAATATACAAGATAATTGTTTTAATTTGGTACAGTGAGAATGGAGTCATGTATTACTTGTTTATTTCACAAAATATTTCTGCTAACAAGGCATATTCCATATAATCTAACTTAATTCTCACAACAGCTAGATAATTTGAAGCTATTATATTCTCGTTGGACAAATATAGATGTAGGAGACCCCTGGAAAGAAACCCATTGGCAATGAGGGATTGGGGAAGGGATTAAACATTATCGGTCTCTCGTTATAGAGCAGGAGAGCCCGTAAGAGCAGGAGACAAGAACATTGCCATTATTGCATAGCAGTCTCTACACCTGTGCTGTATCACTGCTATAAAGAGCCTCAGAGATGCTACTGCTCCTTCTAAGACTGGCACACTGCTGCTGAGACATTGCTGCTGAGATGCTGGCTCCTACTAATATTGACTGTGACTTCTAAGGTGCTTCAGCACCTAAGACCTGAATGAGACACACGCAGAGTGAAAACGCATAGTGGTCCACGTCCAGACAGTTTAATGGGTTTGGCCAGGACCTGACTTCTTGGCTCTAACAAGTGACCAGGATGGGATAGTGGTCATGGACCGTAGGGCAAATAAGTGTTAGCAAACAAAAGAACCTTTAGCAAACGAAAGTCTTTAGCAAACAAAAGAAAAAGTACAAAAAGAAATATATAAGAAAGATAAGATTTAGAAAGAAGTAGAGCCTGTAGCAAACAAAAAACTTCAGTAAACAAAAGAAAAAATATATAAGAAGAAACAAGATTCAGAAATAAGTAGAGCCTTTAGCCAACAAAAGAAAAAGATTTAGAAATATGTAAAGCCGGTAGCGAACAAAAGCTGTTAGCAAATGAAAGAAATAGAGAAAGGAGAAATATTTAAGAAATAAAAGGGAAAGGAATGGATAAGACTCAGGGCTAAGAGAAGCCTTTGTAAATAAAAATAGCAAGGGGAAGAAGAAATAGATCAGAAATAAAAGGAAAAGAGAAGTATGAGAAGTCTGGGAAATGAAAGGAAAAGAGAGAGATAAGAAATAAAAGATGTAAGAAAGGAACCAGAGGGGCACATTACTCAGAGTAAGTGGACCTCTGAGCATGCCAAAGAGGAGCCCGAAGTAAAGGAGACCTTTTGGCACCTCATCCTTAGTCAAAGGGGGGTGGGGCAGGGAAAAACACAGCCTCTGGAGTAATGCGGGACCTTTGGCAAAAAGAAGAAAGAGGGACTCCGCTGGAGAAAACGGGACCTTTGAATACCGGACTTTTTAACCCAAGGGAAACCTGCTCTGGCGAAGCGGGACCATCAGCCACATAAAAAACGAGATACTCTTTGTCGTTCCATCCTTAGTCAAAGGGAGTGGAGGCAGATAAAAAGCTGCTGGAGTAATGTGTGACCTTTGACAAAAAAAAAAAACCAGAGGGGTATGTCACTCAGTAAGTGGACCTCTGGCAAACAGTAACAAACAACTACAGTTTGCTGGGCAGCGCCTGTGGCTCAGTGAGTAGGGCGCCTGCCCCATGTACTGAGGGAGGCGGGTTCGATCCCAGCCCAGGCCAACTGCAACCAAAACATAGCAGGGCATTGTGACAGGCACCAGTAGTCCCAGCTACTCGGGAGGCTGAGGTGGGAGAATCACTTGAGCCCAGGAGTTGGAGGTTGCTGTGAGCTATGACGCCCCAGCACTCTACCTAGGTTGACAAAGTGAGACTCTGTCTCCAAAAAAAAAAAAAAAAAAGAAAGAAAGAAAAGAAGAAATACAGTTTGGGAAGAAGTTTGTAAGAAGTATAAGAAGTTTGAGATAAAAGATTTGGGAACCAATTCTAAGAACTTATTAATTAGGGAAAGAACCTTGAAGTGCCCTTCTCATATCCTGCCCATCATCAGCAGGAAGCAGTTTAGAATGGTCATGGCCCCCTGCCCCTATAAGGCAGTTAAAGGCTCTATTTGGAAGGAAAAGATTGAAAAAGAAAGCAAGCCAAAGAGACTATTGTCAAGAGACAGAAAAGCAGACTGAAATTGTAAAAGAGTGGGAGAATATAGATTAAAGGCAGAAGTAGAAAAGACGGTGAAAGCAGCAAGATCTTCAGAAAGAAGAGATGGAAATAGGAATTGTAACAATACACTACTGGGACCTGATGAAACTAAAAAGGTTTTGCATGGCCAAGAACACAGTAGGTGTAGCAAGCAGACAGTCCTCAGAATGGGAGAAAATATTTGCAGGTTAGGCCTCCGACAATAACCTCTGTGTATTAATAACCAGAATACACAGAGAACTCAAACGTAAACGTTCTCTGTGTATTAATAACCAGAATACACAAAGAACTCAAACGTATTAGCAAAAAAGAACAAGTGATCCCATCTCAGGGTGAGCAAAGGATTTGAAGAGAAACTTCTCTAAAGAAGACAGGCACACGGCCTTCAGACACATGAAAAAATGCTCACTATCTTTAATCATCAGAGAAATGCAAATCAAAACTACCTTGAGATATAATCTATCTCCAGTAAGAGTAACCCACATAACAAAATCTCAAAACCAGAGATGTTGGCGTGGATGTGGAGAAAAGGGAACACTTCTACATTGCTGGTGGGCATGCAAACTAATATGTTCCTTTTGGAAAGACGTTTGGAGAATACTTAGAGATCTAAAAATTGACCTGCCATTCGATCCTATAATTCCTTTACTAGGTATATACCCAGAAGACCAAAAATCACATTTTAACAAAGATATCTGTGCCAGAATGTTTATTGCAGCCCAATTCATAATTGATAAGTCATGGAGGAAGCCCAAGTGCCCATCGACCCACGAATGGATTAATAAATTGTGGTACAGGTATACCATGGAATATTATGCTGCCTTAAAGAAAGATGGAGACTTTACCTCTTTTGTGTTTACATGGATGGAGCTGGAACATATTCTTCTTAGCAAAGCATCCCTTGAATGGAAGAAAAAGTATCCAATGTACTCAGCCCTACTATGAAGCTAATTTATAGCTTTCATATGAAGGCTATAACCCAATTATAGCACAAGAAGACGGAGAAAGGGGTAAGGGAAGGAAGGGGGAGGGGGAGGGTGTGTGGAAAGAGGGTAAATGGTGGGATCACACTTATGGTGCATCTTAGAAGGAACAGGTGAAATCTACTAAATGCAGAACACAAATGTTTTCAAATTTGTGAATAAATGAGAAAATCCCATGGGAGAAAAAAAAAAGAATGGGGAAAAAAAGTATCCAATGTAACCAATAATATTATAAACCCAATATATAATCACTTACACATTCATATGAATGATAAAACACTAATCTAGAGAGAAGGAGAGGAGAGGAACAACGGGGGGAGGGGGAGGGGGAGTTCAGGGAGGGTATTTGGTGGGATCTTACCTCATGTGCACAATGCAAGGGTACATGCCAAATCTATTAAGAGTAGAGTATAAATGTCTTACCACAAAAAACATGTAAGTGAGGTGATAGTTATGCTAATCAGTTTGATTTAAGCATTCCACATTGTATATCAAATCATCACATTAAATGTATACAGTTGTGATTTAATAAAAATTAAGTTAAAAATGAAAAAAAGGAAATAAAATGAAAGTTAATAATGAATAAAAAAAGAATTAGAAACCATATAATACTTTTAATTAAATTAATACCAGACAAACTTGAAAAATTCACTGCTATTAAGGGTGAACTTTTACAAACACTCTCAAATGTATTTGATGGAAATCTTAACTAAGACAAACTTTGATATAATGTAACTAGCAACATTATCCAACTTCTCTTCATCTCTAATAAAGTTCATTCTGTCTCTAAGAATCCATCCTAAGATAAATCATCAGAAATGTAAAAAAAGGCCAATGCATATGTGTATCATGGTATACTGATAATAAATGGGAGTGGGGAAGTTCAACAACTGCGAAATAAGTAGATTATTCAATTTCATGGATCTAGAGTGAAAAGTGGCAGAAGTTCATGGCCACCATTATCTATCAAATGATTTGATTTGAAATTCAGGTTTTCACCATTGCATTTCAGAGCTACCCTCCTAGGTTCCAGCTCTTTACTCAGCATTTTCTTTATCCCCTAAATCTGGCTTTTCTTTCCTAAAGACTTTAAACAAATTCACAGTATCCCGTTGTTCCTAGAGCTTGAGTGGATATTAGGGTACATATTTCCAAATAGAAATATTCAAAATCAATGAAAGACTCAAAGTTTTCTATTTTTTGTTTGTTTGTGTATTTATTTCAAATTTGCTTCCCCAGTGTGCCATATTTTATACAATTTAGGGCTTTTCACCCACAAATGGCTTAAAATGGCTTAATACTCATAAACAACAAATACCTTATTGAAATTTGTCAAACAGGTAAAGTTTCCCTTAAATTCAAACCTAAACTACACCTGGCATATTTCTCATTTTGCTCTTGGCACAACACATGTAGCTGTACTAATAAATCATGTAACTGAAAAACTTTAAATAATAATAACTAAGTAGATTGTAGTAGTCACACGACTTAGCCGCTGTCGCTGTTGGCAAAAATCATGTTTTTGAAGAACATTTACTGTGTGAATTTTATTCTGAGTGGTGTGAAAAGCCCTTGAAGTGAGGTGACAGAGAAGGGACATGCTTGCACTTAACATTTAAAAATGATCTCTCATCCTGCCATGTCAAGAATAAACTGGCAGGGGCGCAAGATTCCTAATTAGAAGGTGATTGCAATATTCTAGGCAAGAAATGATGCTGGATTAGGCCATTGGGGTTATAGTGCAAAACAGAGGTTAATTGGACATTTTCCAAAAATACCAGGATTTGCTGAAGTATTATGGAGTTTAAACTGAAGAGAAATCAAGATTGATTCCAAGGAGTTTGGACTGAACAACTGGCTGAATAAACTATTTACTGAGATGGGAAAGCCAGCATCAGAGAAATTTTGAGAAGACTAAAAATAAAGTTAAGGGTCTGGATTGAACACATTAGTCCAAATTGATTATGGTACTTTCATATAATTCCATAATTTGGAAAATGTCCATGATTTCCTGTTACAAGTTATTTAAGGAATGGAGGTGTATTATTTCTTAAAATGACACATTTTTCTAATTACAGTTTCTTATAAAAATTACAAAGTAATACTTTTACTATAGAACCTATGGAAAATAAAGAAAAATATATAAAAAAATTAAAAATTGCTTATAATGCCACCTTTTAAAGACAACCACTGTTATTTCTTAGCTTTGAATGATGTAGTCCATGCTGTGTTTTAAAAACTTGGTCCTCGCCGACACTCAAGTGCTCTTAAGAGGGGAGTGTTTCCTTGTCATCAGGAGCTTTAAGGATCCAGCATCTTCTTTTACTGGCTTCTCAACCAGGACATATTTATCATCCTCAAATCCAGATTAAAGAACCTCTCCAAGGGAATTTGCATCATTTAGTTACTGAGCCTCAATTTCAACACAATTTTCATGTTATAACAGAGGCCTTCCCAGGATATGGTGTTGAAAATTGGCTAAGCAGCTTAGCACCTCCAGGTCCCATCATATTAAGACGTCACAGAGGGGAAGTGAAAAATAGCCTCAGAGACAAATGATTCTGGGGCCATGCAGGGCTCTCTGGTTGCTTGCAAAAATCTAGTATCAGATAAAATAATAACAACTAATGGCCTGATGGCTCCTAAAAACGCATTTACATACATAGAGCTGACATGGATATAAAGGTGAGTTCTCAGAAGCAGTGGCTGATGGATTATGAAGAAATACGGAAAATGTATCAATTTTAAATTATTTCACTCTTGTAACAAGGGTATATAAGAGTGTCTCTGGTCAGAGCCAGGCAAGGAGTTGGGCTAATTTTGACTTAGCCCCTGCTTACAAGCATGCTACCTTATACGGATAGCAGTTCTCAGGGCACTATACAAATTTTCCTTTTCTCTGATAGCTTGTTTGCAGAGAAAAAAGGAACATTGATGAAGCATCGAGGTGTTAGGCTAGATGAGTGTTCAGGCACATGGCTATGCAGTCAAATAGGTGGGGTTGTGCCCCACCAATTATTAACTAGTCATGTAAACTGTCTGAATCTCAGTTTGCTCACCTGTAAAAGGGGAAAAGAAACACACATAAAATGGTTAAGTTCTTAAAAAGTAACTAATAAACAGTAGGATTTGTGTGAATACATATGTAAAAGCCAAAGTATTCAAGACCAGCAAAATCATCCCGTTTTCAGATGAGGAAACTGAGGTACAGAGCGTTAAATGGCTGCCCCAGGTCTCAGACCTAGGTGCTAGTGCCAGGATCAGGCTCCTTAACATTGGTCTGGAGTTCTTAGGATAATTTCCTGGTGGCCAAGAAATACTTAGGCTGGGAGGAAAAGAATGGTGCTCTCAAATAGGCACATCTCAAAGAAGGTTCTGAAAGGAGAAACAGTTGGGTTTCTCACACTGAATTTTCTTCTATTGGGTTGTTATAACCAGGAAACATAGTCTCTTTTCTGAACTTGAATGCATGCCTTCCTGTCTTGTCCCCTCCCCTCTACGCCATACACCTGTGCCTATGGCACTCCTCACCTTAACAGTCCTTCCCAGTTCCCACGATGCAGGAGGTGAATTCCAAACACCTGTCACATCCTGGCACTAACCTAATTTTCCAACCTCCAAGTGTCCTGCTTTCCAGTCAAACTGAACAATTGCTAATCCCTGTGCATACCCAGGGCCTTCCAGCTCTGCATCTCTGCCCTCCCCTGATGATACAACAATCATTTTCCACTCCATGGTCTTTATTTTCTAAATGAACATCCATCCCCCAGTGCATGGGAAGCTCTTTGAGGAAGGACACATTTATAATTTATCTATTCACAGCTATCCTTCTAATAATCCCCAATAATAATGAAAATGGTGCATTTTATCTACTGGGAAACTCAATAAATATTTGCCAACAAAATTGACCTAAATAATAATCATTGTAGTATAAATAATAATATCAGCTAAGAGCTAGTAAATGTGAACTGCGTCCCTGACAGTCTTCTAAATGCTTTCTATGCATAACTCCTTTAATCCTTATGACCATAGTAGCAGGCAGCATTCATGGTACACCAGGTCTACCCTCCTGGCATTCACACCCTGTGACCTCCCCTCCTCTTGAGTGGGCTGGTAGTGACTTACTTCTAATAAACAGAATATGCCCAAGTAATGGGATGTTACTTTTGAGATTATATTACAAAAAGCAGTCTTCCACCTGGCCCATGCTCTCTCTGATTCTCTTTCTTGCTTGCTCTGATGAATCAGGCTTACATTCTATGAGCTGCCTTATGCAAAGAGAAGGGAAGAAGGGAAGTCTCTAGCCAATAGCTTAGGTGTAACAATGGACATCCTCAGTCCAAAAAGCTGTCAGGATTTGAATCTCGACAGCACCCTCTTGAGTGAACTTGAAAGTTGATCTGATTCAAGCCTTCATATAAGCACACTAGTCTACACTTTGATTGCAGCCTTGAGAGAGGTTTAGAACCAGAGTGACACTACACCTGGCTTCTTGACTTCCAGAAACTGTAAGATAAGAAATACTGTTGTTTCCAGCCATCAAGTTTTGAGTAAATTTATCACATAGCAATAGCTAGCCAATACAGCCACTTGCTACAGAGCAATGGCAAGCCAATATAGCCTCTTGTTACACAGCAATAGCTAGCCAATATAGCCACCTGTTATACAGTAATAGCTATTCCATACAACCATTGATTATACAGCAATAACTGGCCAATACAAACACTTCTTACATAGCGATAGTTAGCCAGTACAATCACCTGTTACACAGCAATAACCAGCCAATGCAACCACTTGTTACACAGTTAAGAGCTAGCCAATGCAACTACCTCTTACATAACAATAGCTAGCCAGTACAACCTCCTGTTACATAGTAATAACTAGCCAAATACAACGATCTGTTACATAGCAATAGCTAGCCAGTACAACCACCTGTTACATACTAATAGCCAATACAACCATCCACTACAATAATTGGCCAATACAACTACCTCTTATTTTTTTTTTTTTGCTGGCGCTGGGTTTGAACCTGCCACCTCTGGCATATGGGGCCAGCACCCTACTCCTTTGAGTCACAGGTGCTGCCCAATTAATATTCTTTTTTTTTTTGACTGGGCTGGGTTTGAACCTGCCACCTCTGGTATATGGGACTGGTGCCCTACTCCTTGAGACATAGGCACCACCCAATACAACTACCTCTTACACAGAAATAGTTAGCCAGTACAACCACCTGTTACACAGGAATAGCTAGCCTGTACAATCTCCTGTTACACAGTAATAGCTAGGCAGGACAACCACCTCTTATGCAGCAATAGCTAGCCAACAGAATCACTTGTTACACAGCAATAGCTAGCCAATACAACCACCTATTACATAGCAATACCTAGCCAATAGAACCACTTGTTACATAGCAGTGGCTACCCAATATAACCACTTCTTACATAGCAATGGCTAGCCAATACAACCACCTGTTACACAGCAAGGGCTAGCCAAAACAACCACCTCTTACACAGCAATAGCTAGCCAATACAACCACCTCTTACACAGTAATAGCTAGCCACTAGAATCACCTGTTGCACAGCAATAGCTAGCCAATACAACCACCTATTACACAATAATAGCTAGACAATAGAACCACTTGTTACACAGCAATAGCTAGCCAATAGAACCACCTGTTACACAGCAATAGCTAGACAATACAACCACCTGTTACACAGTAATAGCTAGGGAATACAATCACTTGTTACACAGAAATAGCTAGCCAATACAACAACCTGTTACACAGCAATAGACAGCCAATAGAACCACCTGTTACAAAGCAATGGTTAGTCAATAGAACCACTTGTTACACAGCAATGACCAGAAAATATAACCACCTATTACACAGTAATAGTTAGCCAATAGAACCACTTGTTGCACAGCAATAGCTAGCCAATACAACTACCTATTACACAGTAATAGCTAGACAATAGAACCACTGATTACGTAGCAATAGCTATCCAATAGAACCACCTGTTCCACAGACATAGCTAGTCAATAGAACCACTTGTTACATAGCAATGGCCATCCAATACAAACACCTATTACACAGTTAATAGTTAGCCAAAACAAGCACCTGTTACACAGTGCTAGCTAGCCAGTACAACCACCTGTTACCCAGCAATAGCTAGCCAGTACAACCACCTGTTACAAAGCAATGGCTAGCCAATAAAACCACTTGCTATACAGCAATAGCTAGACAATAGAACCATTTGTTACTGCAATAGATAGCTAATATAGACACTCTTCCTACCCCATTTTGTAAATTAGGAAACTGAGGCCCAGAAATTTCATGCAAATCGTGTAGCTAGTGAGCAGCAGCCCTAGGATTTGAACTCAGGCAGACTGATTCCAAAATCATCACTAGTGCCATAATAGTAAGAGTCAACAGACAGATAAATAGATGGATGGGTGAATGAACAGGTAGCTGGTTTTCTCCTTTCCCTCACTGAAGGGGTCTGTTTCTTAGCACTGAAGGAGACAAGAAACACAGTGACCTCTCTATTAATATCACCAAATTGAACCATCAGCCCCAGACAGAGCATTTTACTAAAATGTGGCCTCTGCAAGAATGTCTACGTCTTGCTGAAGGCAATGTTTAGGTGGGATGGAGGTAAACAGCAGAGTGGAAGAAAGATTGCATGAGTTGAGAAATGATGCAATTACGCCCCCAGCTACAAGGTCCCATCAGATACATCACCTTATCAAGTTATTTTGTAGGTAACTGTTTTCTTTCTCACTTGAAAGAATGTAAAATCCTTGAGTTTTTAAAAAGAAGGCATTATTCATTTTCATATCCCCAGTACTGCAAAGAGGACTTGTCACAGAAAGAGTATCATATAAAGGGTGCCGCAGTGAAAGGAATTGAGTGAATAAAAAAAAAAATGAATGAATGATTTAACAAGCACAATGAGTTTACAGTGATTAGCACAGGGATGTACTTAACCATGATGTACTTTAATATCTATTTCTGTATAAAATGATTATTAAATAATCAAAACTCTTCCTTCACTTTAAAACAAGTAGAAGAAAGAAGACCAGTATTTATTGAACTATTATATTTCATGCCTTGTCCTGAAATCACATTGAATCCCCCACAAAAGTTTGGTTTTTCCATTTCCATTTTGTAAGGGGAAACGGAGGCTCAGACAGGTAATGTGGCCTACTCACCTCGCACAGGGTGCTAGACTTCTGAATCCATCACTTTAGACCCCAAAGGCCATTTCTTTGCCTGTCCTTTGATTCATGCCTGGTGAATGAAGGCTGGCAGCAAAGGAGATGTGTTCATGTTTAGGATGAGGACAGTTCATCCTGGCCTACTGCTGACCACTTATTCATGTAGCCCACAAGTACTGACTGTGCCAGCCACTGCTCTAGGCACCAGGAACCATGTGCATTTTTGGAGTTGAGATTTGGGATGGAATTTTGCTCATGGGGAGCCTGAGACAGGTATCTGACCATAATAGAGCTCACACTGAATATCAGCTCCTCTTCCCTGGCTCCTAGATGATCAGAAACAAGGGCCTCTGCTTCTTATCAGAACATGAGGAGCTCAAGTTCAAGTTCGTGCTATGGCCAGCTCTTCCTTTTCCATCAGGAAAGAGGGAGATGGGCATAAAACTGCTGCATCTGCCAGACTCCTACGTGCATGCACTTCACTCAACATTGACATGAGCCAGGGCATTACCACTGGCTTCATTTTATACAAGGAAAAACTGACACCCAGAGGTGCCGAGGGACCTGCCCGAGGTCACATCTCAGAGAAGAGGACCTGGCATGGAAATAAAGGGCATCCAGCTCTAGAGCCCAGATGCTTAACCACAAAGCTGGGTGTCCACTGACTGCTTTGCAAAGCACCTTTACACAGATGCATGCACACACACTTACCCTTTACGCAGGTGCACACACACACACACACACACACACACTTCAGACCATGTCTCTGCCCCAGGAGTTCTGTGCAGGCAGATTGCCAAGGCCCTGCCAGCAAAGCAGGACAGCACTATTCTTGAATGAATTAAACTCAATTCCTCTGTACAGCCAGGATCCCAGAAAACTTCCTGTCTCCAGAAATAAAATGTCAATTTCACCTAGAAAATTGCTTCAAGCTTTGCTGCAAAGACCTTGGGCTGATGGTGTGGGAGAATGAAAGAAGCCATGAAAGTCCCTAAATCAGTAGTAACTCAAATATTGATGTGAGAGGGATGAAAGGTAGACTTGGAAGAGCAGTACTAATAATTATCACTTAGGTGGTAATACGCAGAGCCTTTGTTGATGGTGACTCACTATCAGACACTGTTGTGTGCACCTTACTCACATTAGCCCATTAATTATGCCTAGGTAACCTGATTTGTGAATTTTAAAGTTGAGGAAATTTAAGCGCAACAAGCAGTCAAGTAACCAGCCCAGTGTCACACACTCATAAGGCACAGGAGAAGAATCTGAACCCAGATATTTGGATCTAGAATCCACAATTTTAAGTACTACATTGTGCTACTCATTAGTATTTCTAAGGCAAGGTGACCGAATACAGAAAATAAAAAGAAAAAAAAACACGTATGAAACAATCATGGGTACTCGTCACTCAACCTTAGTGTCAGAGAAACACGAGTGAATGAGGAGGGGGATGCGGAATTTGGGTGCACATGTCTCATTGAAGAGGGGCAGCCTCCATCCGTTCCCTACCACCTGCTTCCTTGCAAGAAATGGCTGCTGTGTTTCCAGAGATCCCGATTTTCCAGAGATACCAGACCTCCATATTTTAGGTGAAATGTCCACATTGTAAATGTGAGCACCGTTCTGACCATTCAGAACATACCTGTACCTGCAGGTGTGCGTTATGTGAGTACATGGAAAGAAAGCCTGGACCTGCAAGTGTGTTCTGTATGGCCACCAGCAACTTATCCTTGGGAATGGCAGACCATGGGCCACAGGCTGTCCCCTCCATTGGGCAGTCTTTCCCTCATCAGTTAATTCTGACTGCAAAGGCTCTTCATGACCCTAAGTTAAAATCGGCCCCATCCAGCATCCATCCGTCTCCTGCCCTCCCCTGAAAGAGCCTCTCACTTCTCCTGTAATCACTGAGAGATTAATCCCTCTTCCCCATGACAGCCCTTCACAGTTTGATCATTGGGATGATTTCTGAGCTGACATAAATCTTATGCCATCTAACGAGAATGATAAAGAGGGCAACGCAGTCCCAGGTGGATTAGAGCTACTCAGATCACTGCTTTCACGGCAGCTCCACAAGCTCCCCTTAACCTCAAGACAGTCCCCCACCTGCGGCAGGCACAAAAGCTCTGAAGAGTCACAAACTCCACCCTCCAGTCAGAGGCTCCGCCCTTGCCTTCTTTCTTCTCTTCTCGTTGGAGCCCAGGAGGTGATTCTCAGATGACTCATAGACATCAAGGCAAAGTAGTGATCATCTTACCATGATTTGCATAGGAAATGGTCTACAGGGAAATACAGCAAAAAAACTAATAAGGATTCTCTTCCTCTAAGAGATAAGATTGGTGGGCAATTTTGTTAACTTTTCTTTTTGTAATTCCTAATTTTTCTAAAAAGAACATTGTATGGTTGATAAAATAAAAAAGAAAATATCGTAATTTCTAAATTTAAAATAGGAACTATATAAGACATTTCCTGATGTGGACCATTGGTTTGCCAACTTGAGCTCATATCAGAATCAGCAGGAGGCTTCACTGTCAGTCAGACGAGGGGCCCCACCTCCAGCATATCTGAATCTGCAGGTCCGAGGTGGGGCCCAAGAAGTCCTGTTTCTCAATAGGTTCCCAGGAGATGCTGCAGGTCCATGTGCCAAATCTAAGAACTTCTGCACTGCAGCATTCTGAACTCACACATCAAAGTGAGAGGGGGCGCCCTCTGCCTCTAGTGCAACGGTTCTTAACCTGTGGGTCGCGACCCACGGGAACTGTATTAAAGGGTCGCGGCTTTAGGAAGGTTGAGAACCACTGCTCTAGTGCCTGCCCAGTTGTCTCTTCTACAGAGCTCTGTGCAACATGCCCCAGGTATATATGTCCCCCATCTCCACCTTCTCCCACAACCATCTCACATTTAAGCATACACGTTGCAAGACTATCTCCTACCACCAGGCTACCCACTTTCCCAGAGCAGAAACAGAGGACAGTGATACAATTCTCACCTCCACCCAATGTGGAGTTTCCCTGCCACATCCATATGCTCACCATCCTGTTCACTCCTTAGTCACAAGCCAATCTGCTCCAGCTGCTGGCTCAGTAGCTGTAAGAGCTCGTGCTACTCATGAGAAGCAAAGACTACAGAGAGCACTCAGGCCACTTTAGGTCACAGAGCACGTGGGTGGGGACACCAGGCAAAGTATCCCCCTTGGATTTTTATTCTAAGGGAGAAAAGTAGGCACCACCCTTCTAACTGGCTCTGCCAGGAGTCAGAGGATGGGTTCTTAAGCTTACTCCTGAGACTGATACTGGTCCCTGGAAGCCTATTAATAGGGGAGAAGTGAAACATTATTGCATAGTGATGAGGCAGCCAGGGCATAGTGGGTAAGGATACAGGTGCTGACATGTATGAGTTCAAACCAGCTCGATTATTTTCCAGCCATGTAGCCTTGGGTGTGTCTCTTAACCTTCTTCAGCCTTAGTTTGTTCATCTGTGAAGCTGGCACAAAAATTATGCATCACAATCGATTACCATGAAAACTGAATGAGATATGAATGCTCCACATCCTACACTCAGAATAGTGCAGTGGCATGTAACAGGCCCACAGTAAATGTTAGCTATCATTGTTCAAAATAGAGATACAACGTTAAATTAAATTACATGAAGGGGAGAGGTGCTTGTGAAGAGTTCCGTGTGTCACCACCAAGTATATTTTTTAAGTATTTTGTTCATTATGATTCTGGGTAAAGAATAAAATGCCTTGAAGTCAGTATAGGTAGGTGAATATGACATTGACGATGAGAAGGAAATTTTTCAGTTAACAAGATATTTGAAGACACAGGGATGATAAAGAAAGAAAGGGACTTCCAAGGTCGAGCTTTGCAGAAAACAGGGATGGAGATCAGAGCCAGGAAATTCAGTTAGAAAGAAATGAAGCCTGTGGACTCAATAGTTTCTTGGCCATACAATACAAAAAATTGAGAATTCACACTGTCTCAGTTGTCCTGACTGTTGATGTCACTGTGTGAAAGAAATTCTGGCCCTAACCCTAGACACAGCAGAGCCCCCCTCTGCTCAGTCATGAGTGGACTTGCCTTTCCCAGGATCCTGGGTGCTGAAGCCAATATCCCACTGCCTCTGCCTGTGGCATTGCTGAAAGGAACCAGCCTCCCAGAGAGTGGAGGGAAGGGACCCTCCCACCCCCAGCTCCTCAACTATGTTTTTTTGTTTTTACACAATATACTCTGTGCATGTCTCTGGAGCTGAAGTCATTTCCTCTCTTTTATCTGTCACAATGCACAATGTCCCCATAAACCTGTGAATGTCTTCAGAACAGAGAACATATTTAATTCATTTTGTGTACCTGTACTTAGCCTACTTCCTGGCACATAGTAGGTACTTTTCAATACTGGTAGACTAGATGAAATAAAATGAATACATGGCTAAGTAATCATTTAAGTAACTAATTTCTTAAAAACATATGTAATATATTAAAATATATACTTATTACAAAAATATAGAGTGTGCCAAAATGTACACGCATTTTAAGTAAAAGAAGAGAAACATTTTAAGATTGTAATACTCAACATGTACTGATGTTTGTTTTCTTATCCATTGTATCTTGTATCTCTTGTAATTGCAGAAGCCAAAGTGACTTGAGCATTACAATTTTGATACAGTTTTTTCCTTTCTTAAAATGTGTATACATTTTCTGGTGCCCTCCGTATATGTATTTAGAACATCACATAAACTATATTACCAAGATAATCAACAAAATGAAAAAAATATTTATAAGCTAACATCGAGTAAAATTATAGGAAACAAAGAAGTGTGGATACTATGACTGAATTGATGGGGAAATGTTTACGCTTGGGTTAGAACTGGAAAAAGAATATACAAGACACATCATATTGATTAATTATCCTTTATTAAGTGGCAGGACCCACAGGGATTAACAGCATAGACTTTGGAGCCAGCCTGTCTGGAACCAAAACACAGACTCACCATCTCCTGGGGACTTGGGGCATGTATTCAAATATGCCTTGGTTTCCTCCTCTGCAAAATGAGAATAATAATAGGACTACATCATAGGGTTGCCCTGAACATGATCTAAGTTGAAACACATCAACCACTGTTACATGGTAAGTACCTAATGGCACATACATTTTATGATGAGCAGATTAGGGACTTATTTTGTGAAAGTTCTTTAATTTTCTTGAATAGAATGCTCCATTTTGAAGAGTACTCATTAAATCCTGCCCACAAAGAACACTGGTCCACCCCCAGCAAAGCTGCCCTGATTCAGCTGATGTACCTGCAGGGGCCCAGAGGACGAGGCTGTGGAGCTGAAGTGCAGGAACGTTTGTCTTCAGCATTACAGCACTAAATTCTTTGATGATCCCCAGAGTAAAATGCTGATGAAATCCCTTTGGGAGTACATGCTATTGTGTCCAAATCACTGAAGATACTAGATCTGTCTAGGAATGGGAAACTCATAAGCTGGGAGGAGAGTGAAACCAGCTCTGGACGGGTGGTCAAAGGGACAAGGGTGAGGTCCAGCTGTACCAATAACCGCTGAGCTTTCATTGTCATAGAATAGTGGGCTTATTCCCAATACTCAAAGGCCAAGAACAGCCATGAGGATTGTACTTTGGACAGTCAATCTCAGACCCATAAGAAGGGGAGTTAAAAAAAAATTAGAAAGTGGAGGAGAAGGTGAATAGCTGCAGACTGGAGCATTCAGTTCTCCAAAGCATGAAAAAGCAAGAGTTGGGCAAAGAAAAGACACGAATACCCCTGCACAGAGAAATGTATTGATTCATGAGGAGAATTTGGAAGTTCAAGGTTCAGGTTGCTGTAGCTCTCTGCTTGCAATCTGGGGCACAAGGGTAACGCCAATGTGACATCAAGAAAGCGACTTTGCATTTGGTCAGAAGCCCACCACTGCTCTCTAGACTGGATTTGATTTTTTTTTTTTCTATTGCTATGGCTGCCCCAGAATTTATCCCTGGCATCTGTGAGTCTTGGATGGCAGTGGCAGGAGGAGGAGAGGTGGTCCTCGTAGTAATACGACTCATTGAGTTCTTACTAAGTGCGGGACATTGCTCCCAGTGATGCACGTGTGTTCACTCATCTAATTATGATACTCTCAGTGTTCACAGATGACACTGCTTTTGTCGCACTAGCTGTGTATCTTATCCCAAATGCAACAGAACAGCATGTGCCACTCCAGCCTGAGATGGCAAAGTACCTATCTGACTTCCCCGCTGTTTTCAAGGTTGTGCTTCAAGGTTAAGGACTGCAAAAAAGTAAATCCAAATAACAGATGGGCTGTATCCGTTACTGGTTGGACCCTGTTACTGGTTGGAGGGGAGTCACCTGGAAAGATGCCAGGCCCTGATCAGTATGTACGAGCAAGAAACCTTTACTGTGATTTTTTGGTGTTGTTGTTTAAGCTAAGTCTGAATTAATTATGCTGATTAAAACAGTAGTTGCTGTGCCCACTTTACAGATGAGAATATGGAGGCACAAAAGGATAAGTAATGTGTCCAAGATCACACAACCCATGAGTGGCAGAACAGGGACTTAAACCCAGGTCTATCCAGCTCCAGAATTCATGATCTTCCTTCTGTTCCCTCACCTTGTTCACATTGTCTGCAGCTCTCTCTTCATGTTTTCCATCATGGTTTTCATCATGTGTCAGTTCCAAAAGTTAAAGTGAGACTGGGTGGTTGGGGAGGAAATCTCTCCTTTGGTCTGGGTATTTGGAGATGCATGGGTTTGCACGCATGTCTTCCCTGGGTATACAGGAGCGCTGACATTCCGACATTCCGCCTAAGATGCTAGCAGGAGTGTTCAAGAACTATTTGTCTGCATTTTGCTTCTTTTTTATAATCACAAACTGCAACCACACCTGGCTATAATGAGAATTCATAACCAATAACCTTGTAAACTATCTTAAGGCTTAAAGAGTTTTATTTTCCAAATATCCACAGTATCAGTATAGCTTGTATACTCGTCCTTCACAATTTCAGAACAAATACTCACACTTGGGAGCTGGGTGGGGGCACACCAAAAGTTTAATGGTAGGAACTTTTTACATTTACGATTTTTAAGTCATAAATATTTTTGTGTAACTGTTTTATTTGCTTGTTGTGTGATCAGAGATACGTCACATAATCTATCTGTGCATCAATTTACTCCTTTGAATAACAGAAATTTATCTCATCAGGATGCTTTGATATTTCCATCAAATAATACTTGAGCCTGGCCCTAGGTTTGCACTGGGGTAAGTCGAAGTCACTCTCCAGCACACTGCTGCTTCCCCTAGGCAAGAAACATACTCTGTGTCATTAACCTGAGTTCTCTTTTTCATTAGGTGGGAAAGACATTACAGACCCATTGTCTAGCAAAAGATATGGTTGCAAAATAAGAGTTTAATGAATGTTTTAGAAAGGGATGAATGAATAAACCACATAGGTGTGAACCAACATGAGCACAGATAGAAGGAAAACTACCCAGAAACCAGTACAAGGCAGGGGTCACAAATGCCAAAGACATGGTAAGTTGCTAATGGGCGTTCTCCAACACGTTCATACTACGGTTATCTTGGGGAGGAGAAGCGTTTCTCATCTTTCTCTTCTCTTCTGACCACCATTTAAGGCACCCCTGGCTCTCACACAGAAGGAGAAAGTCTGTACCCTGCAGATTCTAGGATATCTACTGGGACACTTTTGCTATGTGGTGTGTTTGGTTATTCTATAGGTATTAAGAGTTCAGCTCAACAGATTGGGTCTTACTCTCTCTGTTCCTCTAATAATGCAGAAGATGAAAGAGGCATTAAATTTTCCCAGGGACTATTCTAGGCCAATTATCTCATCACTTGTCCTCCTAAGAAATGTACAATTCTCACAATAGAGAGAAGTACAAGTGGGGGTGAAAAGAAGACAATAGCCCAAAGGTTGCAGCTTAATTCCTAGAAGTTCGCAGCAGGGAGTTTGGGGATTAAGTCCCAAGTTAGCAACTGTTACCCAAGTTTCCTTGGACATATAGCTATTTTCCTGTATTTAAATTTCCTTCAAGAGCACACACAGAGGGGTTTAAGGCTAGGCAAGGCAAGGTGACAAAATCTCACTCTCATTTTAAACATTCATTATCTCATTTTCAATGTCCCAACAGCTCTATACATTGGTAATATTACTGAAATGGTCTCCACTGTAAGACCTGGAGGCCCAGGGTCTGATATATAAAATCACCAAGACAGTATCTCAGAGCAAGTTTACAGCCAAAGTGGACCTGCAACCCAGACCCCAAATAATTCATGGCCCAGTTCTAGCCAGATGAGATAGATAAAAGGGCTTATGCTCATAGTTTTCTGGACTCACAAGAGAATGAGGCCCCTTCCTCATTTATTTTATTAGAATAAGAATAGTGCTACTTGGGAAAAACTATGATAATGAATCCTGAAGAATCCCTTTAAGAGTTGGGTTGAAGTTCAGTATTACACATTTTCCAATGTCCTTTACGGTCCCCCCTCTGGGCACCGTCCCCAGACAGGTGCACCTCTGTGTCCCAGTGGCAGGCTGCATCTCCAGAGGTGGCAGCAGCAAGAGCTACTGTTCTGCAGACTCTTCAGCAATGTGATATAGTCATTCTCCCATGAAGAGACAGAAGTCTATTGCCCACCCCTTGACTTTGGACTGGACCAGTGACGTCTCTGACCAACACAGTGTGATGCAAGTGATATTCTGGGACATCTAAGTTATTCATTTTTGAAGGCCTGGCACCTTCCACTTTGGTGCACTGGAGGAAGTCAGTCATCAAGTAGGATTGCTGACAATCCTAAGACCGCCATGCTGTGAGGAGCCTACAACATCCACGTCTGTACAATTGTCACCACAGGAGAAGCCAAGAGGAAAAGCCTTGTGAAAGAGAACCCCCCTGCCTGCAGCTCAGCGCCCAGCTGAAACCCAGTTCTGGTTTGCCAGCCTGTGAGTGAGACCCTTGGAAGTAGATCCTCCAGCCTTGCTGAGCCATTTCTGCTGATGCTGCAGAGAACAAAGTAAAATCTTCCTACCTGCTCTCTACTCCAGTCCCAGAACCACCACCAACAAAAATAGGATTGCTCTTACTTAACACACTTGTTCAGGATGGTTTGTTACACAGCAAATACCACCAGAAGCTTCGATGGCATCTATCCCATAAAAGAAGTTTTTACCCTTAACATTTACCACTGTAGCATTATTTGTCTTCCTCCCTAATTTAACTCCCAAGGCCTGGCCACTGTGGAGTCTCCAGAGCCTAGAACACTTCCTGGCACAGAGCATGCGTGCAAAGAATCCTTCGGGAAGGGAAGGTGCAGTGACCTTGAGCAAGTCTTCACTCTACCTGGCCCACGGCGTGCACACCACACCCGCAGCAATCCCACCTGGCTGCACTTGGTGTGAGATTTCCTAAGGAAAAGAATGCAGGAAAAGGCAAGCATCTGTTGATCCCCACACCAGAGATGACATCTGTCCTCTGTCCCCACATCTACCTGTATCTCAAGAACTCATAGCAGGTTCCCAGGATACACTAAACTTAGCCAAATGACAAGCCTCTTGTCTTCAACATGTTTGTTCTGTGATTTGAAGTCCATGCGACTAAGAGAGCTGTGAAGGTTCACTGATTTTTTTCACAGGCTACATTGCTGCAGATAAAATTTAATTAAACAGATTCCTGCAGTGACGTGCCCACCGCTCTGAATTGCGTGCCACTGTTTTCCTTTCCTAGCTTTTGTCAGAGAAGAGCGAAGGACAAGGGCTGAAGCTTATACTGTGCAATGCGGCTGAGGTGGGGGGTTTCCTCTAAAGGAGAAAGGACAGGGCCTTTGACCAGATTTGACCACAGTGCATGAATCCTCATTCTCCACTCTCCTCATGCCTCTACTACCCTCACTTGAGCTCTGTCTTTCCTCGAGTGAAATATTGCAGCAGCCTCCTTGTCTCCAGACTCACCCAGGCCCAACCCAAAAGTCATGCCAAAACCATCCTTTTTATTTTTTAATTTTACTCATTTATTGATATGCTGAGAGACAGAGTCTCACTCTGTTATGTAGGCTAGAGTGCCAGAGCTTCAGCCTAGCTCACAGCAACCTCAAACTCCTGGGCTCAAGCAAGCCTCCTGCCTCAGCCTCCCAAGTAGCTGGGACTATATGCACCCACCACAATGTCTAGCTATTTCTCTATTTGTACTAGACATTTTCTCTTGTTGGTCTCAGACTCCTGAACTTAAGTGTCCTTCCTCCCTTGCGTCCCAGAGTGCTAGGATTATAGGTGTGAGCCACTGCAGCCAGCCTTTTTCTTTTCTAAAAGACAGAAACCTAATCATGCTATCCTCAGATTTCCTGAAAGCATGCACAGAAAATCAAGGTATTTCTTATTCTGTTCTTCAAATTGTCACTAAGGCCTACTTTTCATGTCACCCTCAATACCCGCCCTAAGTGGTAGGCATTTGACCCAGTCTGGGCCAGTGATACTTAATACTTAGATTCTAGGAAAGTTTTTACTCTATGAAAATAAGACAAGTTGCGGGGAGACCGGCCTGTTCCTCCTGTTGCAAGCACAGCTGTGGGAGGCTGTGAAGCTTGCACCTGAGACAGTCATCAAACATCCCTGAGACAACAAGCCAACAGTCAGGGGAAGGAAGAGTGGAAACATGATGACCCCCCAATGTTTGGTGACACTTCTCAGCCATGGTCCCAATCCCATGTGATTGGTGCACAAGCCCCCAGTGGTAATATGTCTTTGTAGTGAAACACCTTTACTACCAATAATAATTTTAAGACACCATTAGTACAATTAATGACAGATAAACTAGCCAGTGGGAAGTGGATATTATGTTTGGTTTGGATCAACCGAGCTTTATCACCAGGATCTAACCACCCTGAAATGTTGCCTGAAATGTTAAACAAGAGTCTAGAAACAGAGAGAAAAGGAGAACAACTTCTGAGTAAGTTACCAACATGGTCTGCCATAGCCTTGAAGTATGAATAAGATTCCAAGAACAGGAGTAAGAAAGCATCAGAGTGTTTGAAGAATGGTGAGAAAACCTTAGCGTTGTTAAAGCATAAGGTGAGTTGTTTCTGCTCTAACTTTTCAGGTGAACGAAGACCCCCTTTCCTCTATATAACATCTTCAACATTACACATCACATCATAATCTAATGGAGACTATTTCTGCCAAAACGCTACAAACCACGTCTTACTCACACTGGTATTATCCAGTTCCTAAAACAAACCAATCACTCCGATAAATGCTTGTTGAATACATCAATGACATTATCTTATGAGAAGTTCATTGGGAATATCATGCCGCTGAGCAACCTGCAGTCAAATTCTCAAAGCACAGGGACTAGAGAGATGCCCAACCAGAAGGCACGTGTAATTTGCATTCTCATCTATTTGCAGAACCACTGTAAAGATTCCTCATGGGAAATTCACTGGAAGTGTTAATAATAAAGGCAATTGCTTAAAACTCTAAACTTGTATGGGTTTCTTGGAGTGATAAAAACTTGCACTAAGGAAAAAAAGGTGCTTGCCAATTGTAGACTGCAAACTCATTCTGAAGGCGATAAAACTACAGATGAGGTTTATTGTCCCTTTAAAGACATTTTTCAGAAGCTGTCCTGTGTTGTCCCCTAGCCCAGTGCCATAACCCTGTGCAGCATCTCTGACTACGTGCCAAAGATTTTTTGAACTATCCTAGGGCATGTGCCACTGCACCAAAGGTCAAGGGTACCCTCAAGGTCATCTGGCCATGGGTTCAGCAATTCTACAAGAAGGAGCTAGACAAAGGAGGGATGTGGCAGGGTTTGCAGAAATGCCTTGTTCCCAGAGTCACACCGCTAGACAGACAACGCCCTGCACGGGGACACCCATTCTTTTGCTCAGCACCTCATGACCCTTACAGAGCTTCTAGGCGAAGAGCTGCCAGGTCCTTCACCACAGGCCTCTCATTCAGTCCCACATGCTGACTTTTTAAGAAAATCATCTACCTCATGAGCATATTTGTTGTTTCCTCCCAAGCCAGTCTGTGTCTTTGCCAAGACTTAGGCTCGCTGGCATTCCATAGGCTGAGTATTCATTCCCTTATCTGAAATGACCGGAGAAAAAATATTCCAGATGTTGCGTTTTCCTTTTTCGGTTTTAGAATATTTGCACTATTCTTACTGGTGGAACATCTCAAATTCGATAATCCAAAATCTGAAATACTCCAGTGAGCATTTCCTTTAAGCAACATGTTGGCTTTCAAAAGTTTCAAGTTTGGAATTTCACACTTTCGGATTTGGGATGTTCAGCCTTTGCAGGGCTCCTTTAGTGATTAATAAGATTTCTAAATTTTCACCAGAACAGAGTGGTTAAGAGTGGAAGAGCTGGCATCAGAGAGGTTGGGGTTCAAATCTCAGCTTTTTTTTTTTTTCTCTTTTGTTGTTCATTCATTCATTATGTATTCATTAAGTATTTTCCAAGAGCTTTCCATGCATAAGATACCTTATAAGGCACTAGCAGTGATCAAGGCACAAAAAGCCTTTTCAATCATAAAGCTGACCTTCATATACGACAGCAGTGGGGAGGAAAAGGGGGGAATGATAAACAAGTAAACAGATTCAAATGTCATATGGTCAACATGTGCCAGTTACCTTTACTATGTTATTATTTGGTGCATCATTTGAGATTAAGTTTGGCTGCAAGTGACAGAAAATGAGATAATATTTATCATATTTTAAATAAGATAGATATTTAGATAATTTTAAAATAGATTATTATTAAATAAGATAATTTTTTTTCTTTGATAAGTCATCCAAGTCTAGGGTGATGGCTTCAGAGTCAGCACCAAGCAAAGACCCTTCTTTCATTTTGCTGTGTTGCTGTTGTTCAACTTCTTGGTCTGGAGCAATTGCTGCCAGTTCTCCTTCATCCCCTGAATAATCACCATCTCCAAACATGCTGACAGCTCCTGCAAGGACCTGAGAATCTCTTGCCCTTTCTCTGACCCCAGCAAGGTGATTGATCAACAAATGGTAGATTGGAAATACCAGCATGGAGAGTGCCTTCAGGAGCAGCCCCTAACCCGTGGCAGGTAGGAGTGGGTATATAAATATTTCAGCAGGGTCACCTTTCACATTGAGTAATTCTGAAGTATGTGCCATACAGTTTCCTAGAGTTGCCCGGTAGGAACGGTGGATCCACTATAACTTGTTCATTAACTCAGCCAGTATGCTTCCTTCTCTTCCTAGCTCACTTCCTCATCTCCCTGTCAGCACTTTCTGAGATCACTTGTCAAATAAATAACTTGCTCTCAAACATCTGACTTAGCACGTACTCTTCTGGGAGAACCCAGTCTATGACATGATCTAAGGTGGTCGGCCACTCATGTTCCACCTGACTCATCTACATTCCAGCCAGTGGGAAGGAAAAAGTAGTGAAAAGGAGTGATCCATCTCCCTTGAAATAACATTTCTGGGGAGATTCCCATGGTGCCCCTTCACACACCCCATAGCCCAGAACTTGCCTGACCTCACTGGGTAGCAAAGCATGCTGGGAAGTGTAGCCTTTACTCTGAGTGGTCACATGCCCTGGGTCATCAGGCTTTCTCTTACTTAAAAGAAGGGGATAATGTCCACAATAAACCAGCTTATCACTGTGCAGGAGATAGAAAAGGCAGATTTGTGGAGCAGGCTGAGGACCTGAGGGCTCACGAGCAGGTGTTTGGGTTCCTGATGAACTATAAACAGCATTTCACAAAGATCCTCCCTGGCAGCCCCTCAAGCCATCACACCTTGCTGCCTGCCTCCCCACCTGCTCCTCAACACAGTCTAAGCAAAACTTACTTGGTCTCTCCAAACCTGGGAGATAAGCCAGCGCTTAGCTGCATCAAACCATGCCAGGATGCAATTTGTATATTAAAGTCACTCAAGCTGTTACTTCACCCAAGTGCCACACAGGAACCCAGCCCTCAAAGGGTTTGTATGATTCACACAGAGACATGGCAGATGCATTGAAAAGATATAGGAAGGCACAGGACAAGTGACAAAGGAGAGGTCCAGAGGTGAGAGCCACATTGGGAGGCTTTGAAGACACTGCAAAGTAATAGAATTTCAGTGTTGCAGGGAAGTGGAGAGGTTTAAGGAAACATCTCAATGCTCCCCGCATGCTGCAATATACTAGCTATGAAGACATGCAAATCCCAGCGGCTGCAGGAGGTAGGTTTCATTACTATATGATTTTCAAGATGAAGAAACAAAGACTTCAGAGGATGGGATAACTTGCTTTGCTCACACAGCAGGAAAGAGACAGCCTGCAAATAATATTAACAAACATGCAAATAAAAAATAGTGAATGTTTTATTTAACTCTTTTTTAATAGGCCAGGCACTGTGCTGTGTGCCTGTCATGCTTAAGCCATTCAAATCTTGCTGTAGCTTTTGAAGTAAGTATGATTATAGTTTTTCTTTGTACAGGTGAAGAAACTGGGGCTGAGAGAGGTGTTAAAAGCTAGTGAAGAGTGATACCAGGATTGAAGAGACTACCTTGTCCACTCGGATGCTTGGATTCTCTGGATGGAATTGTTCGCCTGTGGCCACATGGTCACTATCTAAAAATGCCCTGGGTCAGAGAATGCACCACTCCTTAGGTCAATCCATTCCTTTCCTGGATAGAGGCAGCTGAATAGTCACTGTTTTGAGACTGTGAGCTTCCAAGTGAACGACCAGTTCTTTTTTTTTTTTTCCTTTTATTAAGACATACACACATAGATCATTAATACATTTATGCTTTTGTGGGGTACAATGTGTTGATTTTTTAATATAATTTGGAATGATTACATCAAACTAATTCATATAGCTTTCACCTCATTTATTTCATTATTGTGTTAAGACATTTAAATTTATACTTGGTAGATTTGACTTGTGCCCTTACAGTATGCTCCATAGTTGCGGTCCTGTTCTTACACTAAACATCCCACACTAGAATCTGTCCTTGGTCAGAGCTCAGAACACTTCTTCTATAAAATATCAAAGAGCCTTTTCAGCTCCGTCATCTACAGTATCTCTGTCACAGCTACTCAACTCTGTCACTGTGGCTCAAAAGCATCCATAGACAACACTTAAACAACTGAACATGAACGTGTTCTAATGAAATGGTAATTACGGACATGGAAGTCTGCATTTCACAGGGTTTTATGTATCACAAAATATGATTTTTCTTTTGACTTTTTCCCAACCACTTAGAAATATAAAACCCATTCCTAGCTTGTGAGTTGTACGAAATCAGGTGGCAGGCTGAAGTCAACTCAGGGGCCGTGGTTTGCCAACACATGGTCTAGGATCTAGAAAGGCATCTGTGCAACCTAGTGCTTGGAGCAGGTTTCCTTTCCCATTACAAGGGTGCTTAAGGATATGGCAATGAGTTGCTTTTTCTACAGAGTGGTAAAAAGACTGTAGTATAATTTTGGCTTGACCCACGTCAACCCCTAGGGCTGAAGTATTGCAACTTAAAGACCAGAAGGGAAAGTGGGAACCAGATGGTATGAGCCACATAATAAGCCTTGCTAAGGAGGCTGAACTTGCTGTAAATTGCCATTTGGGTGCATAGTGTCATGTAAGAATTCTGTGATTTAGTACGTTAGTGTTTCATTGCCTTGTATCTTCATACACACTTAGGGATGTATTATTATCTCCATTCTGTAGGTAAGAAAACCAAAACTCAAGAGAGTTTAAAGGACTTACCTACTGTCAACCAGGTTGAAGGAACTCACAACCAAGCATTGCCTGACTCCAGTTTCCAAGTACTATGCATCTGGGCATTCCACGAGCAGAGACCGAACCATGCTCAATTTCCTTCTGGAAAGATTGGCAGTGGCTCTAAGCTATCCTGTTGCATATTCATTGCTTCAGGCCTGTTGTAGGAACCTCCTGCTGCTTACTGCAGCCTCTGATCTAAATACCCTCTCAGCTTCCATATCCACCCAGTACCAAACGATGCTGGAGGCCACAACCCTAGCAGCAGGTGGGGGGTCAGTGTTTACAGAGGAGGGATTAATTTGAAGACCCAGAGGGATGCTCCTGGATATAATTCTTGCTCCCTACAAAGATAGCTGGGTGTCTACCTGCTGCTCAGGACAGGAGTGCCCAGTGGGACAGGGGCAGAGGAGCTGATCCATGCTGTGTTTTCAATGATAATAGGAAGAGCAATCAAAGCAGACATCATGGGGTGCCCTTCCCACGCTAGGCCTTGGTCAAGGGGCATCACATGTGCTATTTTACTTAATCCTTATGATAACTCCAGAAGGTGAGCCTGATTGCATTTACTTGGCAGATGAAGGAACAGAAGCTCAGCTGATCAATGTAACATGCTGTGCAAGCCTGTGGGACTCCAAAATCTGTGCTCTTCTAGCTACTGGGCTCAGGAATGCAGTCTCAATGTGTCAAACCTGGATCTTTATCCTCCTTCAGCCTCTGATGGCTCACCAGCCATTGAACTAGATGTCTGAAATGACTCAACAGCACTGGTAGGAAAATAAACATTTCAGGCAGGGAGTGGTTGAATCTATATGGCATCAAACAAGCAATTTGACAGTCATTATTCAGTCATTTGTCATTCCATCATCCATCTATCCGTCCATCTGTCCAAATATCTATATATCCATCCAATTAATCAATCATTCAGTTAAACATATAATCAATATTGTCTGAGTGTACCCTATTAGCCTGGTCCTAGGATAACCCTCGGAAGGGAAAGATAAATAAATACGATTTGTCACTGTCCCTTGACAGAGGTTAACATTTTAGAGATGTGATGTTCCTGCACTCACTGATGGGAGTGTCTTGTGAGGAAAAAAAGGCAGATGAAGATCCTTGCCAGAAAGCGATTTGAGGACAGGGAGTCACACAGGGTCATCCAACTAGACATTCATGAGTCTGTGGCACTTAATAACCTCCATTTCTTTTCCCTCTGCCCACTGCCCTCTCTAATGCCAACACTGTCATTCCCTAAGAGATCAGAATCTGAGTTGGTGAATTGATGGCACAAGTTGGTAAAACACAGATAACTTATGGATTTGTGAATTCCTAATCTGAACTGACCTTAAAGGAATAGGCATTAGGAGGTACTGGGCTCACTGGGGGTGCTCAAGGAGACCCAGATGACCACCCACATTGTGACAAGGTTCTCTCCTTGACCAAACTTTCATCAGGATCCTCTGGGCTCCCTTTGTGAGGAAGCCTAACCTTGGGCTCTGTCCTTGGCCCATCTAGTTTAAACAAGGAACCTGTAAGGGTCAGTTTTTCACTATATTTCCTCACAGTGATTTTTCAGCCACTGACCCTTCCTCACTCCACTCCTTGTCCATAAATCCTCATTCACTCTTGTTGTATTCAGAGTAGAGCCCAGTCCTATAACGAAGTCTCTCTTCCCCTATTGCAATAGTCCTGAATCAAATTTGCCCCCAACTGCTTTAACTTATATATGGTTTTGGTTTCCTTTCACACACGGATGCAGTGAAAGGAAGGTCCACATGGAAAAGAAGATTCATTTGCTCATTTCAAAATAGCATCACTAGATAACACCTGCTCTGAAAAGCAGTGTGTCCCCGTGGTTCTGAGTCAGAGGGGATAACAAATATCACCTGGACATTGTAAAGTCTTTGGGCTAATAGTCAATGTAATGCTATCATTCTCAGACCCGGCATTTATTAACTGGCAAAATATCAGGATATTCTTTCTTTGCTTCGGTTTTCTTATCTGTAAAATAGGCATAACAACAGCATTACTGCAAAGAGACATGAAGATCAAGTCTGGAAGGGATTTTAAGTACTCAGCAGAGTGGCTGGCTCACGACAAGTGCTTGATGGTGTAGCAGTCATCAGTAGTGGACATAAGAGAAGGGACTAGGTGATGGTGGCACATGGAACATTCATGAAGCACCTGGAGTTGTATCAACCCCTAAACTCAAGAATCAATACAAGTAATTAGAACAGGGGGGCACAGACTGATCGATGTTGTGAAAATGCAACAACAGGAGAATTATTTCCAGCCTGGGGGTTGATGAGTCTTCAAAGAATGGCGTGATAATTGGGATATTGCCATGAATTTATACATGAAGAGGGACCTGGGAGGACATTTCAAGAGGATAATGCAGCAGGCACAAGGGAGGATGCTGCAAAATTATCACCGGCCACTGTCCTTTATCCATAATTTTAAAATCCCAAATGTTCTGAAAACCAAAAAAAAAAAAAAAAAAAAAGAAAGAAAGAAAAGATTGTATAACTAGTTTTTTTGAGACAAAACTGGAGCTCATCTGCTCTGATTTTAAAATGTTTATAAATTTCATTTTCCAATTTTATATGAGTGATCATGTTTCATGGCAGAATATTCAAGAGTTTTGTTATGGGCTGTTGCCCCAGAATCTCATTGGAGATGTTATGTATTATATGGTGTATGTAGCACATTACCTTTCTAAAATAGGAATAGTTGTAAATTTCAAAACATATCTGGTTTTGAATAAGGAGATATGAACCTATATTAATATTAGCTCATATTGATTGAGCATTCATTGCACTCCAGGCACTTCTCTAAAGCATTTAACTAAGTGAATCCTCCTGGGATAGGTAGGCACTGGTATTATGTTTTTTGCACAAATGAGAAAACTGATATATAAGGAGGTTAATAACTTGCCCAGGCTCACACAGCTGGAAAGTTTCGATGGCAGGCTATAAAGTCACAAAGCCTTGCCTCAGAGCCTGGACTATTAAACAGTACTTGATCACTAGTCTATGTGTGTGTATAATGTTAAGTAAGAGCAAGTGTGGCTGGTTGTATTATTTACTAACGGTTCTTCTTTCCCTCTCTTCTCTTTCCATGCCCTCCCCTTCAAGGAACTATACTTCCCACCACATGGACATTGAACTTGCTTTAGCTAATAAAACTATTAACAGAGGAGGCGTGAACTGTAAATGTGCTTTTGCAGTGGGCTTTGTTGCTCATATTCTTGTGATTTTCCATGATAAAGCCTGATCCCGGTAGCTGTGTGGATTTCAGAATGAGAGAAAAGTAAACCAGATCTGAACCCATTCCATGAGTTGAAGCACAGCTGCCTTGGGCAACTCCCAATTCACAAAGGAGAAAAGCAAATGCTTGTTGTCATAGGTCCCTACAATTTGGGGATTTCGTTGTTGTTACGCAGAATTATCATAGCAATAGCTGACCAACACAACAAGTCATTTGAATTGCTGGACACGAGCTGGATAATGGAGCATTTTCAGAGATATAGGATTTAAAGTTGATGGCCACATTGGGATGTATCCCCCAAAACAATGTTAAAGATTTTACTTTAATCTTCATAGCCATTGAGAATCTTCCAATGTTTCCACGTAGAGCCATGAAACAGTATGACTTTAATTTTCTACATTGCAATCAAGGTCTTCTTTTTAAAATATAAATAGAGTCACTACTTCTGTTCTGCATCACCACAAATACATTTACTTGACATTTGTCAAAAGCTTCCTGTTCTTAGGATAAAACACCAAATCCTTAACATAATCCAAGGTCCTTCTCAGTAGACTATTCTCAGCCCTTAACCACATCAAGCACCATGCTTCCCCTGGTGCTGTGTTCCCAACCACACTGGCCTTCTTTCAGTTCCATGAATGTGCATTACTTTTTGTGCCACAGGACCTTTGCATGTGCTTTACGATAACTCCCTACTCATTCTCAATGTAATTGTGCCTTCCTACTAGAATCCCTTCCTAACATATTTGGTAGGTCAATTGCCCTTGTTATATGTGCATAATGCACTTCTGTTACATTTCACTTATTACAGTTATAATTTCACATTTGTGGATAAAATTTGATTAGTGCCCATTCTGCCACGAAATTGTACTTCCTGAGAGCAGCTACAGGGTCTCTCTCTCTTTCCTCCACGTCTCTGTATTCCCAGCATTAGAATAGTCCCTGAAGCAATGTTGATATTGCTGAAGCTCAATAAAATTTGTTGAATAAAAGAATTCCGTAACATGATAGCTTAGATAGGAGTGAGGACAATGGATTATTCTGGCTGCCTAAAGCACAGAAGAACATAACTAATCCTTCTTCCTTACATCAGCCCTTTCATCTCTCAGTTGATTTTTCTGAGAACTTTGCCAAGACAGATCTCTCACAAAGCAACAGTGTAGTGGGAATGCATTATCAATCTGTTATCACCAACCGGGAAGTATGACCTTAACACTCTGCAATATGGTCAATCTACATGGCAGGTGTTTATTCCATGTCCCTCAACATCTGCACTGTAATTCTACAATCCTATAATTGGAAGAGGATGAAACATCTGGATATTACAAACCCTCTCAACAGGTTGTCTATATCATCATCTTCGAAATCAATGCACAAGAAATGAGAGTTTCTTAAACAGCAAAAAATAGTGGCTGGTGACAGGACACACTGTTTACGTCCCTTCATAGTACTAAGCAAAGACTGGATTTTTTTGAGGAGTAACTAGGAATTGGGATCTGGCAATAAAAGAGACCATGAGTAGGACAGAATGATGACTTCATTTTGAATGGTTTGTGCTGGAGAAAAAGGGCACACATCATTCATGTATTGTTCATGAAATAACTAAATCAATTCAGTGAGTAATCAATACCTGACAGCCACTTTGGTCAGAAGATAGAAGCCAATATCTGAATTAGGTTAAATGATGTGTAGTTATACATGGTATCAGGGCAACATGGAGAAATTAGGTCCCAGAAAATTATTGTAGGCATGGAAAGTGCTAGTTCTAATCTCACTGTGATCCTCAAATTGATTGCAATGGCACCAAAGACAGGAATACATTTTGGAGAGCAGAAAAATGACATAGGTGATATTATGGGTTGGCAAGGACATGGCAGCAGAAATTGGCATGGTTGCTTTGGCACTTTGGCATTACCTTCTAAAAATTAATACGCATATATACAGCATTGAAGCAATTACTCTTCTCAGAATATGTCAAAAAAAAGTATTCACCCAAGTACAAAGAAAGGGCATATAACAGTTCACTGCAATATGTTCATCACAGCAAAATCCTGGGAACCAAATCCCATACGAGAGGACCAACTAAAACTCTGATGTGTCATCCATGGCATACTAGACAGCCCTGAAAAATGTATTAACATGTAAATATTTCCAAGATGCATCGCTGAGAAGTGTAGGAGGGAGATCAAGTTGTCAAATTACATAGCTAGCATGTTCTAATTTTCTTAAATACACTCACAGTAACAATACAGTGTCTTGTCCATTTTGCTGCTATATTCTTGTGTATACTTACGTAGCAGGTGGCCTGATTGTTACACCCCAAATTGTTAACAGCAATCACCTTGGGGGATGGAATGGGAGCTGGAATAGGTTCTGAGGCTCACTTGAGAATTTAGCACTGCGTATAATATTTTGGTTTCTTTTATTTTTTTTTCCACAAGTGATCATATAGTTATACTTGTTAAATTCAAAATAATCCTTTAAAAATCAGCTTGTTCAAATCAGTGTAAACAACTGACAAGAAAACCAAAAAATTCATCTTAGTGAAATTGTACTGAAATTGCAGCACCCAAAACTTAGAAAGGGAGAGTCTCTTAGAATGAGCCCAAGGTTTCCTGGTGCCTAGACGTGGCTTCTGAGGGCTTTCACGGATGGCTGGTCTCTTTGTGGACAGTCATGCCTTGTGCTAACCCTGGACAACCAGAAACTTCTGTGAAATGTGGAAAATGAGGCCATTTCATTATGAATCAGCAACTGAAGTTAAGGGAGGGAGAAGAAATCAAACAAGGAATAAGGAAATTTACCATATCTCTTCAAGAAGGGCTTCCCAAGAATCATTGCTAACATTGGGCTTATTTAAGGAGTTTATAAATCATCTAAAATGGATTTATAGTTAAACATCTAAATGTTCAAAGTACTTTCAAGCTCTGCTGTAGGCAAATGCCAGGCAGATAAGGATAAACACGCCACTGAGCAGAAATGATCTTAGGTCTGACCCACTCCCATAATTCTTAAATCTCACCAAGTTGTTGTGAGGATTAAATAAAACTGCTCATGAATGCCCTTGGAAAATTGTAAAATGCTATACAAATGTTGCTTATTACTATGATTATGTTGCAGTTGGTTTTACATCAGAATTTGATAACAGAGCTAGAAATGGAATCCATAATGGGGTTTGGTATTCTATTCAGCCATCTGCCCTGACTATAATCACTTTACAAGAATGATTTTGCTTTTATGAGGGATCATCCTCGTTTTCTTCCTTCCTTTCTTTCTTTTTATTAAACAGAAGTCCTAAATCCACATTTAAAAGTTTGGAAAATAGAAAAGAAATAAAACCACTCACATTTTCAGTAGCTGCAAAATGACACATAGTATCTGCTGTATGAATGAATGAAGAAATGAATGAAACCACTTTTATACTTTTGCTGTCTTCTCTTAGAGCTTTTTCTCATTGGCATGTTTTACATGGTGATTGTACCATGGAGTTCTACACTTGGCACTTTCAGCTGATACAGCTCCTCATGTTACCCTACGGCATTCAGAATCTTCCCAGATTCAATGTATAATGTACTTACTCCATCCTTCATGCTGAAATACCCTAATGTCTTCCACACCCTTTTCCAGGAGGTTAACTAAGTACAAAAAGTTTCCATGCACCTGCTTTTTAAGAATATCCCAGCATTTAAAGTATGGTTGATGGGAAAAAATAATAAAATAAAATACAATAAAATAAAATAAGGTTTATGGCTGGTGGTTGGCAGAATAGTACATTTTACAGAATTTGTTATTAGTGTCATGATTCTGGTTATCATTATCATTTTGCTTTACGGAAGAGGACTATTGTTTGAACTGGTTGGTTTATTGACTTAATTTTTAAGGTAAAGAAAGAAAATACTCTTTAGGAGATTGAATTTATTTTTAAAAGTAGGCAGGGCAGGGATTACCCAATAAATTTTATTATAAAATTAAAAGGCCTCAAAGAAGTAATTCTATGGAGAGACAGCCTGTTTTTGAAGAGTAAGCCAGCCAGCAGTGCTGATGAAAAGCCCTTTCTACAGAACTCCTTGAGGAAGGATCTGGAATGGCAGAGGACCACTCTATACTTGCAAATGGCCTTTCTCTCAGAGGCTGTCAAAGAAGAGGAAATACAATAGCACATGCGATTATAACCCCCGTGAGACTCCCAGCCCAATATTTAGAACTCATTCATTTGTTAGTGACTCACTTCTTCCAAGGATTCTTCTGGGCAGATTTTATAGTACCCATTCTTCATACTGTTTATAGTGCAACATACATTCTATCATCTCTTGTTTCTCCTCCTCCCTAGGCTCCCCATCCCCAAGTTTGGGGCAGGCCCTAGGACCTATAACACTATTAAGTCCTCGAATCTATCAGATGGCAGAGGCTCCACTACCTAAGTCTAGTTGCCAAACATTTCTGGGACCAAGGGAGGCAGGCTGATTCTATTAATCCCCTGAATTCTTTCAACTGCTACATTTAATGGGATGATTATATCCTATGGATCAAGCAGTCATTCATTTGCTGTTTTCATTAAACAAATATTGACTGAGTTTCTGTCATGTGTCATGCATGGTTAAAACTGAGGATAAAAGAGAGGATAAACCAGACAAAGATCCTGCCCTCATATGATTCTATTCCAGTTCTGGGAGACAGGCCATAAAGAAGTGAAGGAATAGCAATGCATGTCCGGGTATGCGATGAACGTTATCAAACAGGGCTTTGGGTTGAGAGTACTTGGGAGTGGCAAGACCACTTTGGTCTGTATGGTACAGGCAGGCCTTTCTGAGAAACTCACATCTGAGATGAGAATTACATGAGAAAGACTCAGACACTTGAAAATCTAATGTAAGAGTGTTCTGGGCAGAGGAGAACCACAGCAGAATCAAACTATATGTGTTCAAGGACAGAAAGAAAATCATTGCTTGGCTTTCCTGGTTAAAGCTCAGAGAGCAAGGTAGACAGATGGGGTTGAGTGAGAGTGGGCAGGGGAGATAAAGATGGAGAGGAAGCCAGGAAGCCCACCACTTGGGCAGTGAATACTTGATAAGGACTTTAGTGTTCACTCCAACTGTAAACCTTCTGCCTTAACTGGCACTTTCCTCCCTCTGGTCAACCTATTTCATGCTCTAGTCTCCCAACAGTACTGGAGTATTCTCCCAAAGTTCTAATGACACGATTTATGCATAGCCCTTACAAATCTTTTTCTGCTCTCTGTGCCCCTGCCCAATGCTTGTAGACTTGCCTCAACATGAGAGCTGTTCCAGCTCACAGCAAAGCTAAACTGGATGCCAACATTCTGGTCCATTCTGTAAATCCCTGCTCATTCTATAAATCCCTCCTGAACCATGTTCAATTCGGCTCTGCTTTTTAGATTTGACATCTTGGGCATTTTGGAACCCAGTAAGTATACCCTAAGCTCATATGTTATCCCTACTAAGCAGGATTCCACTTGGCCTCTCTCTGTTTCTTCCTCTCTTTGGCCCTGTGCCTACCCTCAGCACGCCTTGACCTGACCACTCTCTTGTTAAGGCTTAATCGCACATTGTAGTGCCCCCAAAACAGTACTGTTAAGCTCAATTGTCAGACTAATTCACTGGACGTAGCTCCAAATAACTCTTGGCTGTTTCAAAAAATCAAATCTGGAGATTTGTCACAATTGAGGACATTTAAAAATTATGTTCCAGCCTTTGATCGCAATTTCCAAAGAGCAGTTCCCAAAATAGCTGGGAAATGGCCATGTAATTGGAACAAAGCTGTGACCTCCTCAGAGGTCTGTTTGGGGAAGGAACCACATCCACGTGGGTGCATAAGAACCAATGTATTTGGTCATGTTCAGCCTCGTGGCCTCCCTACTCACCCATGTGTTTGTGGTCATGACTCTTGGGGTTCTTTGGGGCCCAGGTTCTTGTCTGGTAAATTAGGCACCAAGGTAGGAGAGCCAGGGCAGCAAAGCTGAAAAGTCGTGTTAAATATTTGCATTTTGGGCAACAGCTCCCTTTATGGCATGATTTCTAGAACATTCATCATTCTGGCTGCCCTATTTTTGCCTCTGGTTTTTAATAAGCATTTTTAAAAATAGTACTGAATACTGAATTCTCCCCTCCCAATGCAGTCTTAGCAGTGCAAAGAGGCAATTATGGTGAACTTCCCTCCAGACAAGGAAAGCCAGGGGCCCACAAGCCAGATCCAGCTCCCAGATGTGACTGTTTGGGTCAATAGAGTGTTTACTTCCTAAAAATAATGTTGTCAACACTTAGAAATTGAAAGAGTACCCATAAAATCAAGGTCTTGACACTTTCTTTAAAAAACTGTAAAACCTGGTAACATTGGGTCCACTTAGCTTATAAATGAACAAACATCTAGTGTCCTTTTCCCTTAGGGTAAGGCTGTGAGTTCTCACTTGCCACCATCTCTGTCTAGCCCAAGGAGATATATGTGTTTCTGATCTCTGCATGCAGGCATCACAAGCCAGACAATTAACAGTGAGAAACATATCTGATTTGGAGTCAGAAGGGCCAACTTTACACATTCAGCCATCACTGATCATCACTGATCACTTACTAGGTGTGAAACCTCATGCTAGACTCTAGGGATACAGCCATGAGCAAGACGCAGTCACTGCCCTTACAAGACTTCTAGTTTAGCAGGAGAGGGAGCTTAAGCGAAGAGTTACCTGCCTTACTTATGAATTGCAGAGGTGAGAAGTGCTTCCAAGGAAAACCATAGAGCACCACTAAAACAAATAGTAGAGAAACTTGCCTTGTCCAGGAGACCAGGGAAGCCTGCTCAAATAATGTGACATTTAAGCTGAGTCTGCAGGACAAGGAGAAGTTGTCAGGGGTGTGGACATGGAGAAAGGAGAGTTCAAGGCCAAGGTAATACCAGGCACACAGGCCTTGAGGCAGGAAGGAGGTTGGCACATTTTGGAAATTGAAAAATGGCCTTTTTCTTTGCTTCTTTTTTTAAATATATATATATACTGTAGATAAACCTTAGGAAGATTTTATTTTGTTTCTTTCTTAAGAATAGGTACAGCTCCCTATCACAATGACGATCTTTTTAATATACTCAGTATTGTCGAGCAAGAGATAGGTGTGCGGGCTACGGCCGGTGTTTTTACACACAAATGTGTGAATCCCTGGCAGCAGATGTAAATTTATTTTTTTCCCTAAAAAGACAATGAAATATATGTAACTCATAAGTTCCCAACCTCATCAGCCTGTGACTACAAAATGAGATTACTCTCTTCTTTCATAAGCAAATAATTATGGCTTGAGGTCCTCCAACTGTCTCCCAGCTGTTTCTGAGAATTTCTGTGGGCCTCCTGTGTGTCCAGAATTATGTTCCTAGTTGTAGTTTGCTCTGAGCTTCTTGTCTTGCTGGGCCCAGCTGTTCTGGTTGGTGACTACTGCTAATGTTATACTTGCCCTTGGGGAAAGAATACTGTGGTTTGGGTCAGCCTCGGTATATTTCAACTCTTGCTAGTGGAATCTGAACTCAGAAGCGCTTTTGGAGGTGGAAAACTTTTCCATTACTGGGCACAAAGGCCAATTGCCCCAGAAAGTCCTGCTTGGGTACCTTCATCTTGGCCTAATCCCCTCCTTCCTCCTCATGGCCAGAAGACCACTCCTTTCCACAAACAGAACCCTTGGCACTGCAGCGCTGAGAATCTTCACTAGGTAACTTTGGGTTAATTGCAAACTCCGTTCATTCCTGGGTCTATAATTGTAAAACAGATACATTCATTTACCAACTTTCCTGTGTCATTGGGAAGATAACAAATGTAGAAGCATTCTGTACAGTCTGAAAGTTCCATAGAAGCCTTGCATAACAGATCAGAGCTGGGCCCCAATTAAACACTGAGATTGGTCGGGCATAGTGGCTCATGCCTATCATCCTAACACTCTGGGAGGCCACAGCAGGAGGATCCCTTGAGCTCAGGAGTTTGAGACCAGCCTGAGCAACAGCAAGACGTCACCTCTACTACAAATAGAAAAATTAGCCAGGCATGGTGATGTGTACCTGAAATCCCAGCTAACTAGAGGCTTGAGGCAGGAGGATCACTTAAGCCTAGGACCTTTAGGCTGCAGTGAGCTATGATGATGCCACTGAACTCTAGTTGGGGTAGCAGAGTAAGACTCTGTTTAAAAATAAAAATCTGAGATTAATATTTCAGTGCCAACCAGGCAACATGTGACAAGGGAGCGGGGCTCTCAAGGCCCATAGTAATCCAGCCTCTGCCCCTCTCCAGCTGCATCTCTCACCAGGACTCTCTGGTGACACATAAGAAGTGGCAAGGCCACTCAGGATCTCATGAACACACAGGTTTTCCTATGCTCCTGTGTTTCTCCCATGGTATTCTTCAGCCTACGAAGTCCTTTCTTTGTAATAACCACTGTGGGTAAATAGGACCACATAGGAGTTCACTTATTTAAAAATGAGAAAAAAATTAAACTTGAAGTGATGTAAGAAACACTGAATCAACCAGTTTATATGAATAGCCTTTGGGCAATATTTCAAGCACAACTGGGTCTAGAGTTCAAAGGACAGTAGGACAGAATTTCTTTTTTCATTTCTTATCTCTGTTTTCTTGATATTCATTCCATTCTTACCTGCAACATGCTCTCCACGTGGTTCTAGTAGTTCCTACACTAAGGGGGTCATTACGAAAATTTTGAGATATACAAAAATTAACAAACAGAAAACACACAGAGATGGAAACAAATGAAGTCCTTCTAGCAGCACTGATATACCAAACAAGTTGGAACTTGCATGGGTGAATCAGGAAGGATGCCATCCACTGTGTTTCTTACAAGTGAAATAATGGAGCATAACCCAGTCTGTCTTGAAATGTTGGTAGTGACCTATGTATCCTCTCTCAGTTGGGTATGAAAGGTGTAAGAGGTGGAGCCCAGAGACGAGACAGGAGCGGAGATATTCAGGCCAGGTTTATTGATAAAGGAGGATGACCCACCTGGGCAGTGCAAAGGTGGCATCTGTGCCCAAGGGCAGTCAGAGACCTCTTTTATATGAGGCCATAGGGGGGTGGGCACATTCCACAGCTTGCCCAGAATTTGGTGAGTTAGGGTCCTTTGCCAAGAACTTCTTGGGGGTGGGGCTAACTAGGTCCTTTGTCTTGGGGTAGAGGAGGAGAAGGAAGGGCAAGGGTTTGTATGTGGCTATGTTAGGCCTCCCAACAGGGCAGATGGTCAACTGTACTATTAACTCAGAAAAGAGTCTCAGAAAGGTATCATCTTGTCCTGAATCTGTCCCAACATTAGTGGCCAAAGATGGAATGCTGTATCAGTCATACACACACTCTGTTTCACCCAAAGCACATGGCCTAGTACCCAGGGTGTCCCAATGTTAACTACTGAATGACAAAAAGCACAGATATCTATCACCATATTCTTGCACCACACTGTCCATTTTTCCCTCTTAAAAACTTCTCTTCTCCCTTCAAAAACTGTATGTTCCTAGCTAAGTGAAATTACATAAAAGCAGTTTATATTCTGCAGTCCCACAGTTCTCTGCAGAAAGTGCCTCTATAGAGCTTATCCCATCAGACTATACTGCATCCTAATTGGTCACTGAGAGTTCCTCAAGACCTATCAAAAGCCAGGACCAACCTGATTTATCTTTTTACTCCCTATATGGAGCATGTTTCCTGGCACAGAGAAAAGGCAATGTAAGAGTTGATGACTGGATAACTGTCCACATTATTCAGCCTTAGTTTATTTTTTCATTATCTTTATGAACTGACTATATTCATTTTGTGGTCAAACAACACCTCTTAGAACTTATTTATTTTTCCCTTTTAACACAAACACATCCCAACTTGGTTTTCCTTCTCATTTGGTGAGAATATAATTCATATTTTAGATCTTAACACAAGACTGTAACCTAAGCCCTTACTAAATTTCACCTTCCTGGTGTCTCTCTAGCTCTCTAACCTGATCAGATGGTTTTGAGTCCTGATTGCATCACTGCCTTTAGTAGCTATCACACTCTGCCTTTGTCATCTGCATGTCTGATTTGTCAGCCTTCTAGGTCCCCATCCAATCACTTAGTAGGACAGAATGGAACACAGAGCCCCAGGGATCATTAATGGAAGTCTCCAAGGCAAAAAGAACTAGTTCTTCCAGCTAGAAATCCACGCAATGGCATCACAATGGCATCACTGTCTTATCAGCTCATCCATAATGGAGATTATCTATCAGTTACTCAGCAAGTCAAGAGATTCTGGTCTTCATCGAATTTTTTTTTAACTTGACACTTTTTTATGTGGGAGATTCCACATAAATGTCTCAATTTCTGGCTTTTATAGAAGCTCAAATATGCCATAAACATATAAACCTTACAGCACCTTTACTTATAATCCCCCAAGCTTGGAAACAATGAAAAAAATATTTTCGCCAATGAATAGATAAACAAACTGTGGTATATCCAGACACTGGAATATTATTCAGCACTACATGAGCCACCAAGCCTTGAAAAGGCATGTAGGAACCATAAATGCATATTACAAAGTGAAAGAATATAATTTATAAATGCTACACACTGCATGATGCCAACTATGGAATTATGGAAACGGGAAAATTATGAAGAAAGTTATTTCTAGGGGCTGGTGGAGGGAAAGATGAGTATGCCGAGTGTGGAGGAGTTTCAGGGCAGTGAATATACTCCGTGCAATACTATAGTGATGGGTATGTGTCATTACACATTTGTACAAACTCATATGGTGTCTGATACCAAGAATAAACTTGAACGTATAGTATGGACTGTGAGTAATACCACGTGTCACTGTGGGCTCACATGTTACAAGGCACCCCTCTGGCAGGAACGTTGGTAATAGTGGAGGTTGTGTATACCTATATGAGAAATCTCTGCATCTTCCACTCAAGTTTGCTGTGAACCTGAAACCTCTCTAAAAAACAAAGCTTATATTAAAAAAGACTCAAATACTTGGCAACATTGGGCCTATGTTATCAAACTGCAGTAGAGGCACAGTATTGGGGGGAAATATTCTCCAGTTTGCCACTGTCCACAATGGGCCTTGTGCACTTCCTTGTCTGGCCTGCATCAGCTTTGGAGTTTGCGAACCCTGCTGTTTGCATTTCTCCAATGCACTAATCAAACTGTTATGGGCTTGTGAGATCACCATGTCCAGATGCCCCATGTATATATCTCAAGCAAGGCTTTGGCAGGAAAGCAAACACCCTCACCTTGAAGATCTCCAGTAGGGAGGAGCTTAGGGGGCCACGTAGATGACCCTGCCTTTTCTAAAAGGGCTGATCGTTAACGTTTTTGCTCAAGCCATTAAACATGCCTCTCAACCTCCCTTCTTTGTCCATTAGGCCTGCTTCGGTCCTCTGGAGCCATGCTGAACCACAATGACCACAGACTGATGCATCCACATTTTGCAGGCTCTCCCTCCAGGTGAGAGAATGAGCATGTTCCATCCCCATCTAGGCAACTTCAGTTCTTGTCAACCACTTCTAATGGGTAATGGTTTCTAGACCCGACCTATCAACCTGGTTACCTACTCTTAACCCATGAGTGTTTGCCAGAAAGAGCCAGAAAGAGAGCAAGTTCCTAGAATCAAGTCTAAACCCATCTACCTAAAGAGCAAGAACTTCCTCCCAGGAAATATCAAGGAGATTTAAGGTGGAAAGAAATTTCAGGAATCATCTGACCTTTCCTAAAATAAGTGTAATGATAATGGCCTCTTGAAAACCAGCTGTGACTTACCAGCCTGGTAAGCAGGCAGAAGATATAAGGAGATAGATTCTGAAAGCACACAGCCTTGTGATCCCTGCCAAAGGATTCATAAAGAAGGATCAACCTTCACCTGGGCATCTAAATTTTGAATTCTGCTCCGACAAACAGCAGAAATCTGGATTTTTCAACTATGCTAAAGCTCACTTCAAATGCAACAGAAGGCGGAGAGCCATCGCAAGGCGCCTGTGTTTGGGATGATGTTTCACCTGGGAACCAATTACCACTAGGAAGAATGTTAGAGAATTAGGGAAAGTAACCTTTTCTAATCTGCTGTCTAATAGAAACCTCTCGGCAGCCAATCAATAATGGCCGTGGTGAAGAGGCACACGAGAAATCTCTCTCTTCGCCTCCACATAAGTAATTAAAGCCAGTTTAATGAGATTGCCCAGGAGCTGGGGTGTCTGAGTGCAGGGGAAGTAGACAGCAGATTGAATGAGAGCGGCATTTTGGGAGGAAACAGATATTGAAGGAAACATGAGTTAGAGCTATTGGGTGTGAATCACCCCGAGTCTCTCTGCAAAACATGGGATGAGAAACTCTTAGAAGCAGGCACCTGAATAAACAGAAAGGCGATGATTACCTGCCTCGGTTGACAGCCGAGGAAAGGAAGAATTGAAAAAGATCTATGGCCCATGAGATCTGCTCCTTGTCTCCCCGTCTTGGGAGAAAACCAAGCTCCTAAACCTCATCCTCCCTTTCTGGACTAATGGAAAGAGCCTGGGTTTAGAAACTCCATTCTGCCATTTAGGAGCTCAAACAAGTACCTCCACCTTCTCAAGCCTCAGTTGCTTCTGAAATGTGTAAATGTTGGTGCCCCGAGAGACGAGACAGGAGTGGAGATGTTCAGGACAGGTTTATTGAAAGGGGAGGGTGATCTGCCTGGGCAGTGCTAAGATTGGGTCTTCACCCAGGGGCTGTAGGGGGTGGGCAAATTCACCAGCTTGCCCAGAAAGTTCCCCAGCTTTTGCATGAACTTCTCTGGGGCGTGGGGGTAGCCAGATCCTTTGTGTCTTTGTCTTAAGAGGAGGAAGAGGAAGGAGGGAAAGGGTTCATGTGTGGCTGTGTTAGGCCCCCTAACAGCTTCTCCTGCAAAAATGGGATAGTAACAGTAAGTACCTTTTAAGGATTGTGCGAGGGGTGAGTGGGATCATACATTTAAAGAGCTAAGCACAGTGCCTGGCTCCCAGAAAGCATCAGATATTCTGGATACCCTCATCAGCTGTTGTCATCCCTCAGAGTCCAAGGCAGTACCTCCAGGCAGTGGGAACACTAACATCTCATAGGACGATGTTGTTAGATTGACATGAAGTCCAGAGTGTGAAAGTGTCAACTATACTTGGCAAGAAGCAGGTGCAAAAAAACCAAAACGAAACAAACAAAAACAAAGGCAGTTACCACTCCTGACCTAGGCTAAAAAATGCAGACGGGATATCAGCAAAGCAGTAACAAGTAGCAAACTGCCTTACAGAGTCCATCAGTTGCAATTTGTGGGGGCAGTGAGAAGTGAGATGAAATTTCAGAATTTCAGTACAGGGCTTTGCTCCTTTCCTTTCAAAAATCTCTGCCTTAGGGTAATGTGGCCTTTGGGGATCAAGTCCCTTCTAATAGAACTGTTTCCCTCAAGCCACCTTTTGGGAGCAGTGAAGCCACCTTGCCACATGACCTCTTGGAGCCAGAAACCCTTGAAGATAGAGCATTAGCAGCCAGGGGTGCTGGCAGCCCCCAGACGGAGCCATATGGCTTACAACACGTTACACATAAATTACCTTTTGGCACAGAGCTAAACAAAAGGATGTAAACTAATTCTGCATTTTGATAACAGACTCTGCTGTGCAGCACCGCTTCCCACCAAACAGAATCTATCTGCATATACCTGTGCCAAATGCATCCTGGTCAGCGGCCCTGTGATTTAAGATCAGCTATTTCTTGTCTCCATCCTACATAATGAAGTCAGTCACATTTTATTGCCAAATGGCCCTGCTAATGCCTCCGTAACTGCCCATCGAACGTGCTTTTGCTTTCAGAATAAAGAGCAAATCTGAATTTCACCAAGATAAACTTGTGACTGGGTCAATACATTGAATGGTTATCGTTTGTACCCTGCACTTTATCTATTTTTAGGCTTTGTTCCTGCAAAGGAATAAAAATGTATTACCTGGATACGTAAAAGCCACCGGCCTTCCAGAAGGTGGGGGAGGGGCAGTAGTGCTTTCTGTAAGGTGGGGGAGGAGGAGGGAAGCCTTCATAGCTGGAGGAAAGAACAGTAGCAGGGATGCGAACAATAGAAATAAGGGGGGACATTGCTTACTCTAGTGGCGATGCTACATTTTACAAGGCCCTTTTCTTCATGAGTGACATTCAATCTTCTTAGAGTTTCCATTGCTTAGCCCCGTTTTACACAATAGAAAACTGAGGACCAGAGGTAGAAAGGAGTTTTTCTGAGGTCATCCTGGATCTTAGCTAGAAACCATGTTTCTAGTTCTCTCTCTTCTCAGATGTGTGGAAAAAGTACGGCCTGCAACTCCACAAAAAGGAAGGACACCCTTCTAGCGGAAGGGCAAGAATGCAAAGCACAATGTTCTCTGCCATGATGACACTGAAAACATTCTAGACACTGGCTGCTCCCAAGCCCGGGGCCCAGAGTGAGGAGATACGGGGCAGAGTCCAGACCAGCCAGGACACACGTGTAGCAAAAGAAGTAACACTTCCCCTCTCATGCCCCTGAGATCCAGGGACTGAGTGTTACCGGGGCCCAACCTAGCCCATCCTGACTCTCCAACGCCAATGTGGGGTTTTGCCCTCCACTGGGGAAAGTCAGAAGTTGGCTGAGCTCAGGTGTCTCAAATTCACGTCCATAATTTTTCTTCTATTATAAACCCCTTATTTATTTTCTCCATTTTGTAGAACAAGAAATTACATTTTGGTAGAAGTCAAGTCACAGTGCCAAAAGGCAGCCTCAGTTTGTCTTTTTCACTTTAGTATCTGAGTTTCTCTTATACTTCCTCTTTTACTTCCTGTTCCTTAGCTCGTGGGAAATCCTATCATTCTCTCATTAGTAGCACAGGCTTTGGAGTCAGCCTGCCTGGATTAAAATATGTCTAATCTCCACTGCTTAGATCAGCAAGTGTCTAATCTTTCCAAGCCTTCATTTCCTCATCTATAAAAAGGGGAGGATGATATAACAGTATCTCCCTCTTGGGGTTATTGGAAGAAGTGCTTGGCACGGTTTGTGGCACACACTAACCACACCCTGAATGCTGCCCGGGGCTGCAACTCTACCTCCCTCCAGTGCTCACAGAAAATGCCAGCTCTCTTTGGGTGCTTTTATTGCCAGCTCAGTCCCCCCACTGTGTCCACCAGCCTATTCTGTTGAGGTGCCAGCAAGCCTGCCTCTGAACCTCAACAAAAGCAGGAGAGGGGACCCAGAGTTAGCATAAGCAGATGGATTATGACCTTGGACCAAGTTTCCCCAAATTCTTCTCCATTGCTCACTCATTCTCACAAAGTATAATTATTTGTCTTAACACTGCCATCATTCCTTCCAGGTCTTTAATAACTTTATTTTTTCTTCCACTTATTATTAAACATTACTGTGTACTTGCCATTAGGGGGCATACTACTGGATACCAAGAATATAGATGTCCAAGACACAGCCCTCAAGGATTCACAGCAGAGTGAGGGTGGAAGACACACAGGATGCCAATTCTGAAACACTCTGATCAGTGTTTGTAATAGACGATGTATAGAGTTTTATGGGGGCATAGTGCTTTATTCTATAAATATCTAATAAGCACCTATTTTCTGTCTGATGTTTTATTCAACACTGGAGATGGAGTGATGGAAACCCTGGGAACTCTTTATTTTCACGTGGAGCTTAGAATCTAGCATTTTTTCCAGCATCTGTTTGCCTAATTTCCTCTAATCCCAGCCTTTAAAGTTTAGGTGTAGATAATTCTACTCTACAAATCCAAGGGTAAATTGGCAATCACGGTCACTGGTTCAGGAAAGGGCATATGATCCAGCTGTCCATTTAGAGCCAGCACCTAGACACCTACCTGCCAACGGGAAAGGGGTTATCTCATTTTGCCAGGACTCCATTAGTTGGATACAAATCTCGAGTAACCAGTGTGTCTTTATCTATATGTAAGGAGAACCAGGCTGAGTATGAAACTGGCAGACAAAATGAGAGAGGCAAGACAAAAAGAAAGAAAGACTTATGTTGACGTTTTCTTAGTTGCAATCATACTGAGTTATACTAGATCTAGCCATGCCTGAAGCTGTTACTATGCTTTAAAATTATTTAGTTAATTGAGTCTGTTTTTGTTTAAGCCAGTTCAAATGAGTTTCTGTCATTTGCAAATAAAGGAATTCTAATGCTCTAGACAAAGAAAGAGAAAGTATAAAGTTCTGTGAAGAGAGATCATCATTTACCAGTCCAGGATCTTACTGTGGGTGTGGGAAATGAATTTCACTTCAATATTTCTGTAGCTAAAGGATCAGGATAGGAGTGGCTGGAGTTTAGACAGGGCTGACCCAGAGAGATCTGTGGGAAGTGAAGGCTCCACCCAGGCCCCATTCAGAAACATTAACATTTTTTAGGTAGGACTAATCACCGCATGGCTTGGCAAATTTCAGCAAACAGAAGTATGGTCTTGCCTTCCCCTCAGACAAGCTAGATGTAACTGTTTCTTTTCTCTCCTTCCCTGGTGCCAACCTTCTAGATGGCCACCCTTGGCAAGCCTTTGAGATTTTGGTACTGAAAACTAAGCTTCCAAATCCTCCCACCAGCTCAAGCCCATGTGGCCTTCAAGACAGCCCAATCATTTCACATGTGTGTTCTTTCCAAAGATCTCCTGCTGGTCTTCTTGTCTTTTGTCATCAAGTGGGGCAAGGGACCCAGGCACGGGGCTGTCACAGTGGTAGACTGGGGTATGAGATTTGAAGGCAAAAAACCTGGAGGAAGATCCTTGCTTCTCTCTGTCCCTTGAAGCTAATCTTTAACCTTCTTGAGACCTGTCATCTTTCACCATTTTCATCATTCTCCTATACTAGTTTCTAATGTTCACTCTTGTGCACCCTGAACTGACGCCTTCCTGAATTATTTGTGGTTCTCTGAAGGCTCTCTCCTGCTTCTCAGAGTGTTGCCATGCTCAGATATAACACAAAACATCCGGCCATCCCCACCCCTGCACAACAGGAGATTTATACTTGACCTTCTCAGGTGCTTTCAGGGATGCAGGTAGAACAGGCTTGGGCTCCAGTGATTTTGCTAACTCTGGAATTCTCATGCCCAGGATGAGCTATGAGGAACCCCGACCCCATGGCTATGTAAGAAAGCTAGAGGATAGGGTTTAGGGAAAATGTTTGGTCCTGGGACAGTGGACCAAGAATCTCTGGAAAAACAGGAAGGAGGACAATTATGGCTCCCGAGTGTTTAAGAACATCTCTAAGGAGGTATGGCAAATAAGCTTGAGGTTATTAAGGTTATAGCATTCTGTCCATCTTGGAGCAAAATACAGGAGGCCACATGAATCCTTTGAGAGTGGTCTGGGAGTGTGGTTGTTATATTTGAAAAGGTCCCATTTAAAATTCTGCATCTACATTATAATTGAGGCTGTTCTTGTGATTTTGTTGTTTTTGTTTTTGCTTGGTGACCTGCCAATATGATCTATTTGTTCCCATTTCTGACTGGTGAAGCAGAAGAAAGATTTTGCCTTTTCTGCTCACAGTTGCATCCCCAGCACCCAGAAGATGATCTGGCACATAGCAGGTGATCAGTAACCACTTACTAAATTGACAGATGAAAACAGAAAAATCAAGAGATTTTCAATAAACAATGAGATCTCTAGCTTCTTTTCATAAATCTGAAATATTAGAAGAAAAAATAGGAAAGCAGTGATTTGGGGCTGAGAAACATCTTCCCTCCTGAAGATAGAAGCTGTTCTGTCTGGTTTACCACAGTCCTCACCACTCCTTGTTATCTTATTCTGGGTCCACTTCATTTTTATTGACTGATGACTCACTAGCACAGAGGTGTTTAAGTTTCTTGATTATGATCCAAGTTGCTATAAGAATTTTTTTTGTTAACTCAGCCCTAGTCCCTAAAGAGGATGCAGAATTAGTTATATTGCTAGTCTTTAGAGCATCTTTCCCAAGAAAGCTAGGGCCTCATTTCTGCCAGTATCCAAAGGTCATAAGAGGTCAAAATATCACAGACCAATCCTACATCCTGTTCTTACTTTACTTCCAACATTTCCAAAGGTTGAACATGAATCCTTCAAACTTCAAAAGAATCCAGTTCACTTTTTCCAGTAAGCTTTCGGCAAGTTTTTCCCCAAAATATTTCATTATCAATGCTAAGTTTGTTATTATCATTCCATATTCCACAGGGCAATTGCCTGTAAGGAATCAAGGGGGAAAGAAAGCATGCAGTTGATTTAGCTGATCAGTAAAATCAAATGGCTTCACATAAATTAGTCGAAGACCTTAAAGGATTCTAAATAGTCCCACCCTTTCAGGGAGACCTCAAAGTGAATGCCAAGGGGAATGAAAACACAAATTGAAATCTAAAGGTTACTGACCTATTGAGATCACAGGAAAACCACTAGGTACAGCTCTCCTGGACACACTGTCAACAGCTGAAAGGCACTGAAGTTCTGTGATTAAGAAAATGGATTTCTAGGCTGACTAGAACTAGGTTTCAGGTCTGGCCCCGTCACACACTGTCTTACGTTCTTATGTTCTGTAGCTTCCGTCTCTTCACCTATAAATGCCAAATATAATAGTCGCTTTCTCTTCAATCAAAGTTAAATAGGGATTATGAGGTTTCCATATTAATGTGAACATGCAGCAGAGCGCACAGTACATGTTAAATGGTCAGTAAAAGTTAGTTATGCTATTCTAAAAGAGGAAGTGTGGAAATTTGCCCCAGATCAAGCAATAGACTTCATTCACTCCTGCATTCAGTCCGTATGGAGTGTTCTGGTCCATATGTAGGAGTTCTGTTAAGTCCCCAGGCTATGAAAGTGGTCTTAGTATTTAAGCACACACATAAACAGCAATTGGCCAGATCATTTTACAAGTCCCTACAGAGGACATTAGGAGCCTGGAAGGCAGAATTACTCTGCCAGGGAAAGTCTCCAGTTCTCAGAGAGGCCAATCTATAGAGAATAGATTAGTGGTTGCTTGGGGCCAGAGATGCAAATGAAGATTGATCACAAAAGGGCATGAAAGATATTTGAGGGGAGAAGAAAAAAGTATTAAATTGGATTTTTGTGATAGTTGCACAACTCTATGAATTTTTTTTTATTGTTGGTGAATCATTGAGGGTACAAAGAACCAGGTTACACTGATTGCATTTGTTAGGTAAAGTTGCTGTTATAATTGTGTCCCGTCCCCAAAAGGTGTGTCACACACCATCACTCACCCCCCTCCCTCCTTCCCTCTCTCTGCTTCTATGAATGTTTTTAAAGCCTTGAATTGCACATTTAAAAATGGTAAGTTTTGTGGTATGTGCAAATCAAATCTTAAGAAGATTAAAAAAAAAAAAGACACAGAGGAAGTGCCATTTGAGTCAAGCCTTTGGAATGGGTAATAATCACCATATAGAGAGGAAGGATTTGATTCTTCCCAGACAGAGGGTCTGGCACAGGGGCAAAAGTAGAGAGAGGAAGAACTTACCTGGAGAGGATCAGCAATATGGAAGGCAGAAAGGGAGGGAAAAGCCATGGTGGAAGGCTGGTTGAGGTCCTCTACCTGTTGTTAAACCACCAGACGTCAGGCTTCCTGTGGATGGGGCAGCTTTATATCACCTGGCCCTCAGCAATGCCAGCCAGCCCCTGCTATTTTAGATTCTACCTCCTGTGCTAATGGTGGAGTTTAGCTTTGCAAAAGACACATCTGAGCTTATGGTCTGAAACCACAGATCCCCTCCTAGGACATGAGAGCTGAATGAAATGTTTGATTTCTCTGATGTTTCCCCTGTCAAAGCTTCCCCTTCACCGGTACTTATGGGATTTCAGCTTCTTTGCTGAGACGACACAAGAGGTTTCTCTGCTTAATCCCCAGATCTTTAGAGTTGGGGCTGCGCACGCTTTCTGTTTCAAGTGTGTCGCCGCGTAATCTGCAACACTGAGCTTCAAGCTCTCTGCCTGGAGTGAGCGAGCTGGGAAAAATCGAGGTGCTTGGGAAACTTTTAAAGATGACCAAGATGAGGAAGCCAATGGTTGCACCTTCCAAGGCTTCTGCTCAGGCCACAGGTTCCTTTTGAAAGGCCTCCCCTTCCACTTTGACAGGGTTCTTAATGCTCTGTGACTCAGTCCTCCCAGTCTGGCATCACTGTGGCCCCAGCTGGGCCCACCAGATGAGCTCTTGACAGGGCTTAGACCTGAACCCAGGAATGTTGACCAGTCTTGTTTAGCCACTGGATCTTAGCCCATGGAGGAGTAGGAGCTGTGAGTATTCCAAAACATCGACATCGGGTCTAGAAAGAGAGATGCAGGCAACCTCCACCTTCCATCCCAACTACTGTCTGGTATCTGGGTTTCACCCTCTGTGAGGTTGAGTTTACTTTATTTTACCTATGGGATTCATCTGAGGCCCTGAGTGTTCCCAAGAAATTCCTACATTTTGCTGAAACACGTTTGAAAGAGATATACTTGTAATCAAAGTATTCTAACAGAGTCAGAGAGGAGCTCATGCAAAATCACAATGCAAAACTGACAGGAAAACCCCATTCTCTTGCCAGACTGGGATCTTGAAGTTCATCACCCAAGTTGACCAAGGTCACTTGCTCCTTAGTCCAGTCACTGACATAGAACTCCCATGATTATTTCTAGGAGGTCCCCTTTATGTACGACCTGAGAAGGGAATGCATTTTATAACAGAGGACACAAGTCGTAATGTATAAATCACAAATGCAAAGAAAACAAACCAGGAGAAGCAGAGAGTGGTCATATTTGCAGGAATTTGTGGCTATGACAAGGATTTTGGTTTTGCTGAAATGGATTAATATATGAAAATGGGTTAAAATACGTGAAACATTTAGAACAGCACCTGAAATGAACAACTGCCAGATTCTCTTAGAAAATAATAGTTAATTTTTTTTTTTTTTAGAGGCAGAGTCTCAAGCTGTCACCCTGTGACAGTGGTGAGAGTGGCATGGTGCCACAGCTCACAGCAACCTCCAACTCTTGCGCATCAGGTCTAGAAAGACAGATGCGGGCAACCTTCACCTTCCTTAACCTCCCAAGTAGCTGAGACTGCAGACGCCCACCACAGTGCCCAGCTATTTTTTTGTTGCAGTTGTCATTGTTGTTTAGCTCGCCCAGGCTGGGTTCGAACCCACCAGCCTCAGGGTATTTGGCCAGCACCCTACCCTCTGAGCTACGGGTACCGCCCAATAATTAATATTTTTATCGTGGGATCAATGGGAAGTATTTGGATTTTCAGAAGAGGAGTAACATCAGTTCTGAATGTTGAAATATCCCCCTATAAGTGGGGAGAGAATGGATTGATCCAGAGCCTCAGAGGGTACAGAAGACAGAAGAAGGGCTGTTACCATCTTCAGAATGGGAGGGGATAGTGTTTTTAGCTAGATTGGTATCCATGGATATAGAGACAAGCTTCTAAATCACAGAGATATTTAAGGTGTAGAATTGACAGGACTTGCTGACAGCTCAGCTATACAGAATGAAGAAGCAACAGCTCCAAGAGGACTCAGATTTCAGACTAAACAACAGGATGGCTTAACTGAGACAGTGAACATCAGGAGAGACCCAAGGTGTGTAGGAAAGGTTATGAGTGTAGTTTTGGGACATGCTTAAGGTGTGGTGGATTTAAACTATCCAAGTGCAGATATCCAGTAAGCATTTAAATATTGATGTCTCAAGCTCTGAGGAGAAACTTAAAAAGGAAACATCTTGAGTCATCACTGTTCACAGTTGAGGCTACGACTACACATGAGCTGCTCTAAAGGAAGAGTCCAGGGTCACATACCCAGGACAAGCCAGGAGGACCTACTTAAGCATGATGGATGTTATAACTCCCTGAGAATGCCACCCACCTCTGCTGCCTCAAGCCCGGCTCAATAAATATTGATTTTTTTTGGTCAATATTTATTTATTGAATAGGACTGAAAGCTGGAGCAGTACATCAGATTGTGGAGGCAATAAGAGGGGGCTATGCCCTGCAACCAAATTTTTATTTCCTGAATTCTAGACTTGCTTTGACTGCTTTACATATATGGTGGGTTTTGTTTGTTTATTTGAAAATAATTTAGAGCCAGAAGTTGCAGGTAAATAGAGTATAATGAAGCCTCATCCCCCCAAACAGAAAACTTAATTTAGTCATAGAAATCTGTTCAGTACTATTCTGCCAAAATTTCTTCCTTTTTGATAGATGCCTTGAGTTACAGGCAGCAGAATTCCCTAAGGCAGTTGCTGTTTAGTCCCAGAAAGACTTGACAAACCAATCCCTGTGCTTTCTAGCTTGGATATAGGGAAACAGCCTGGCTAAGGGTATGTATTTCATATCTGTGTTTAATACAAAGGAGGAATCTAGCCTTGAGTAGTGTGGGCATTCTTCCAATCAGTGTCAGTTTTTCCCTCCCAAATCAAAGAGCTCACAAAAAACCCTACTCCCTCCTCAGAGGAAGTTCCAGAGAAGAGAGAACTGGGTTTCAAGAGACTCGTTTTAGAATGTCTTGTTCCAAATGTTTTCAGTACATGGATTTGTACAACAGTGATTAAAACATGGAGAAAGCAAGAGTAATAAAACAAGGTTGGTGAACTTCATGTAGTGGCATAGGAAAACCTAATTTCTAAGGGTGACTGCTGTAGTCTTCAAGCAATTGTGTTTTCACCGGAGAAATTTATATTATGTTCTGGGGGTCTGCCACTTCAACAGGCTATTCAGAAAAGACTGACCAATGGCCCTGCCCTTCTGCCACAGGTTAGTGAATTAGGGTGAGGCACACAGCCCAAGGGGAGACGTTCTATATAGTGGTGGTTCTTAAAGGTTGAGGGACAAAAGAAACACCTGAAAAGCTTATTACAAACACAGCTTTCTGGGACTCAAAGACTAGAATTCAGTAGGTCTGAGTGTACCCCATAACTTTGCATTTCTAATAAATTCCCAGAGATGCTAATGTCTCCAAGACTCTTGTGAGTGTATTGCTTAAGAGCTTTTGTCTCTGTAAGGATAAGAGTACTCAAGTGTCTAACTTGTCTGAAATGGTCCCAGGCCATAGTATTGCTTGATAAATCCAGGTTGAATAGAAAAATCTTCTCTCTTGAGGAGTTTTATTATTTAGTGATGGGCAGTATCTTCATCTATTTGAACTTCTATAGTAAAATACTAAAGACTGGGTAACTTACAAACAACAGATATGTATTTCTCACAGTTCTGGGGGGCTGTGAAGTCCAAGATCAAAGACCACAACTAGAAAAGACCTCCTATCAACTTGACTTAGACCTGGACCTAAAACTTGACTTTTTGACTTATTTTTTGCCCAATAAGGAAAAAAAACCATTAAAATCTTCTGAATCTTAGTTTAGTCATTTGTGATACAGAGATAGTATTGCTTCCTTTAAAAAAAATAGTGGCCATAAAATTGTAAGATGCAATAACTGGCACATAGCAAGAACTCAATAAAAATGCATGGCTTCCGAATCTCTGTACTGAACTTTGGGTGACCTTGCGAATTTGAGAATCTATTGTAATTAATACATTGTTTCATTCATTCATTCTATAATGGTTTTCTGAGCACCAAGTTTGTTCTGGGCACTGTTCTAGGTACTAGGGATAAAGCAGAAAACAAGAGAGACAAAGACCTCTGCTTTCATGAAGCCTATATTCAAGTGGGTGAGAGAAACAAGGGCTATGGCCTTTGGCCCCTCCGGTTCAGAGACCTGCAGAGGCCAAAGAAGTCCCCAAGCCCGAGGGTATCAGAGTGAGGAGTAGCAAGGAGGTGAGTGCTTCTGAACGTGGAGTGAAGCATGTGTGGTGGAAGATGAAGTCAGAATGGCTTTGCCTTCAGGGATGGGTTGCAGACCCTGGCAGACCCTGCAGGATTATAATCAAGGGTATGTATGGCTTTTTATGTAGCCAAATAGCAAGCCATAGTTTAGTCTCGAGGGAAATATGGTGCAATATAACGTGCTGAAAGGGATCAGTCTAGCTACTCAGTTGAAATCCCCCATAATAAGGAGGCAGGAGAGAGAGCAGCTTAGGTTACTGCAGTAATCCAGACACAATATGGTGGCAGCCTAGACTAAGATGTAATTATGGAGACTCAGAGAATCCCGTCATTGATGTTCACATCTGAAACCTTGGACACCTTCCAGCAGCCTTTAGGCACACTGGCAGGTCCTTCCTTGGCTTTGGTGGCAGCAGATTTCCTCATCCTTCCCCCAAACATCTGGCCACTCTTTCTTATTCTCCTGGGTCTCTCTACTCCTCCTCCTGTTCTAGAATATGCCAGCAATCAGGCCTGGGCCTCTTCTCACTCCACTTCACCTCCCTAAGTGATGCTTACAGTAGCAGCTACTACCAGCGACTCCTCCAATCAACAAGCCCCCTGACCGCAGACTCATATATACGTTTTCAACTGCTCTGTTTGGGTTTCTAATAGGCATTTTAAACTTAACATTTCCAAACAAAATCCTTGATGTCTTCTCCCACCTCCAGCATGCCCATCTTTCCTACTAAGTTCCTATAATGATAATTTTTAAAGTGCATTTCAACCTTTAACAATTGTGAACATCCCTGGAAAACATGGAAAGATCTGTTAGCAGGAAGCCCTTATTTCCACAGATATCAGTCTGCAATAGGAGGCCGTAGGGCACTGCCACTTCCTATTTGGCTCATTTAAAAAAAAAAAAAAAAAAACCTACCCAACATATATAGGCATTTGGGATGACAAGCCCTGCAGCAGGGTCCTCTCAGACTTTTTCCCCATTCAGCACCCCAAGATCCATCCATGCTGGCTGGCTCTTTGTTTTTCCGATGAATCAGGTGTTTTTCTGCCTCAGCACCTTCCCTCTGCCTGGAAAAGTACCTTCATCCTTTACCATGAAAACCCTACTCATCCTTCAGATTTCAGTCCATTACACTCATTAAGAGGCCCCATATAAGCTGTGCTGTCAAATGTGCCTCATAGCACTCCCTACAGTGTCTGATTTGGTACACATGTGTGCCTAATCATTCAGCATGATCTCCCCTTGTGAAAACCATCAATTCAGTATGCCCTTTGCTTACAGTATTCATTACTGGCTACCTAGCGCCCAGTTTATTTTAAACATCTAAAAAAAATTGGTCCAATGAGTGAATGAATGAATGCCATCTGCTTTATAATATGCTGAGGGTTGGTTTCCTCGTCTATAACATGGTAACAATGAGATTCACCCTGCCTTGTGCCTATATCACTTGCTGGACCAAATAAAACCATGAGGTAGCATACTATTTTATTACATTTTTATTCTCCAGAGAGAAAGACTATTCTATCCACATTTGTAGCACCAAGAGCTGGTAGAGAGTTACTGTCCAACAAATGTGTGTTGAATTGAATTGTTATTATTATATGTCTGCAGAAAGATAAAACAAAAGCTGATATCAGTTCCTTGGCCCACAGACAATGCTCTCCTATCCATTCTACCTTAAAAAGATGCTTCACCCTGATCATAAGGTTTGAAGATATTAAAGTCAGTATGGTTGGGGTGAATCAATAAATTCATAGCCTAGGGCAAGCTTTGGCCTGAACAAGTTCTCTGTTTTTTACCTGTTTGCTTTATTTTTCGAAAGGTGTCTGAAGTTTGTCAATAAAGGTGAGGCTTATTGCTTGAAGGGCTGGCCAGCAAAGGAAATGGTTATAGATGACAGAATGTCTGTCTTCTCCCAGAGAAGACTAATAATTTCAAAAGTCAGCTTCCCGTGTACAGCCCAGGTTAAAGCTACGGTGTGCAATGATGGGAGTGGAGGCATGCAGCTGGTCCACTGATGGAGTTAGAATAGGATAAGGTTCCTCAAATTTGTATAAAGGCTCCGAGTGTCACACTCATGACTTTCCAACACACACGATGGCCAGTCACTGTGATTCAGGCTACTGTGCACCACCAGTCTACTCTCCCCTGTCCACTTCCACTTAGATCTGTTTGGGAAGAGTGATGATAGGATGAATATTGATGTGGCCAGAATGAGACCAGGTGGCACCATTTACAACAGCTAATCTCAACCCTCCATACAGGAATTGTCATCCCTTTTTAGAAATGTAGAAACTGAGACTCAGGTAAGTTAAGTAACTTTTCTAATCTTGTAAAATATGCAAACGATTGAAGGCAATGGCACCTACATTAAAAAAGTATTCAAATAACAGCACAACACAAGGCAGAAAGTAGTAAATTAGGCACCTGTAACTTCCTCAGTTTATGCTGAAGCACAGGGGTTCCAAATTTTCAAGGGCAGGCTACTTGAGTCTGCCTGGCCACATTCTCAGAGCACAGCATGGTGTTGTCAAGTGGACATGAGCTTTGGAGTCAGACAAATCTAGATTTGAAATTCTTTCTCTGCATTGATGAGCTATGTGAGGTCAGGGGATTTGCTAAGTATCTCTGCACCTTTGGCCAAGTAGCCACATATGCATAATGAATGCTAGCACCCCTTTTCCTCCTTCCTGTCTGTAACTAAGTTTTAAGTGAAATTGTCAATTTCCCTTTCCTGGGGGCTTGCTCCATGCCAGGCACCCAGCTAAGCCCTTAATAATGAGCTGTATTTTACTTAATCCTCCAACAACCTCTTTCTCTTCTGGATCACGGAACTGAGTCTCAGAGAAGTTAATTAGCTTGCCCAACCTTAGAACAACTGTAGCCAGGTCTTGAACTCGGGTCTGTTTTATGCTGATGTCTAAGGTATTTAACCATTATGCTAAACCACCTCTCTCTTTACTCTCTATGACAAAAAATATTGAGAAAATAAAAGCTTTCCTGTGCATTCACGTTTTCACAATAATAGCCCCTCACCTGTCATTCAATGTTTATGTAAAACCAGCAAGAAAATGTAAAGGCAGAAGGATTCGGAGGTATCAGCTCAGGCTGTGTAAAATCAGCCAGCCTGATCTCATGCCAGGATGGACAGGAAATTACTAGATGCTCAATAACATCTGTGAGAGTTTACTTTTGGTGTAAATCCAAACTGACCCACAGATGTCAGGGACTTGGAATTTTCATTGTGTGGCTGTAGTTTCCTCAACAACTCTAGTGTCAAGAAGAGGGAAAGGCCTTCAGAAATGGTAGGAAGAGACAAATAATTTTGTTATTTTTAAAACAGAATTTATAAGCAGATGTGTTGTGTTCCTCACTCCAGGCCAGGATCCTCTCCTCACTGCTGCCTCAGAGAAGCAGGGAACAGATCGATCCGAAGCAGAGGTGATGCCTCTCAAGGAACTGACGGTCCATCAGTTGCAGGGGCTACTGAATATTTGAAGGGTCTGGCTTCTCTGAAGTGAATGCAGAGAAGAATGAGGCATTCCATGCTTCAGAGTGGTTTTTCTCAACTGCTGGCTGTTTTGCACCCCCACAGACATCTGGCAATGTCTGGAGTCATTTTTGGTTGTCACCCCTAGAGGCATGGGAGGATGCTCCTGGCATCTCGTGGGTACATGCTACTGAACATGCTACAATGCTCAGGATGCTACGCCCTCAGCCCCCATAAAAAGATTTATCTGACTGAACATCAACAGCGCCAAGGTTGAGAAACTCTGATTAAGGAGAATGTCTCTTTTTGTTAATTTTATCATTTGAAGGCAAAATTGCTGTCAGCCTATCAATAAAATGATCTTTTAAAAACATGCTCCTTTAGATTATTTCCTTAATGAGCCTCCATGGCTCCCTGTCTCTTACCAAGCAGTCTGAATCTGTCAGCAGGGCACGCAGGAGCCTCCCCAACCTGCCCTCAGCTGTCTTTGCATTCCCACCCTGCCTAGGGCCAGTGGTGCTAGACTTCCTACAGTCACCGGGACAAGCACAGGACCTTCACAGACAACCACGTGCATACCCATGCATACCCGCCACACCACTTACACACCCCCAGACACATAAGGTGTCTGACAGTTCAGTTCACATTCTTGCCATTGTGTGCTTAATTTGGCAGCACCGTACAAACAACTCAGTGAGGTTTCATCATCTTGGTATATCAGTGTCTCATAGTTGTGTTAATGCCAACATCTGGCAGTGTCTTGCTGGGTGGCATTTATTATTGTTGTTGTGTGTTTTCGTGTGCTTTATGACAGCTCTGATGGCCATCCCAGAAAAAGAGTTCCACAATTGCTTTGAAGGGTAGACTAGGTACTGATGTCAGCACAAAGCTTCCCCAGGGGAGTACCTTGAAGGTGACCGTAGTGACATTCAGCATGAGGTATGTAGCACTTTTTCTAGGATTTGGTCCTGAACTTCATTGTCAGACCTTGTATACCATATCACACACCCCAGATACACCACACCAGCCACGCCCCTACTCATATACACAGTTACACCCCCACCCCACACCCACACGTACATGTACACGCATACCACACACCCAGTACTACATACACCCCCCACACACATACAGACACCATACTGCACACCCTCCTGTGCGTGCAAACAAAGAATCTTCACCCTGCAAAACTCTATTCATCCTTCTGGATTGAATCATGTCACCTTTATTTAATCCTTCCTGAAAACCTTAAGCACTGGAAGTAGGATTAGTGGACTGTCTTAGTCCCTTCTCGATGCTATAACAAAATACCATACTCTGGGTGCCTTAAAAACAACACACAGTTATTTCTCACAGTTCTGGAGGCTGGGAAATCCAAGACCAAGACTCCAGCACATTCAGTGTCTGGTGAAGGCTCACTCTATGCTTCATCCAGGGCACCTATCATCGTATCCTCACATGGCAGAAGGGCTCCTCTTCGAAGGGCACTAGACCTAATTGCCTCCCAAAGGCCCTACCTCTTAATACCATCACTTTGAGGGTTAGAGGATTTTAGGGGAATGCAAACATTCAGACCCCAACATGGACCACTGACATCAGCATCACCTAGGAATCCATGAGAGAGGCAGAAACTCAGGCTCCCCCTGGACCTACCCCATCAGAATCTGCCTTTCAACAAAGCTCTAAAGGAGCTCCATCTGCCCACTGATCCTTGAGAAACATTGTTGTTAAGTTATGTGAGCTGCCACTCAGAACATCCCAAACAGATCACTAACAAGCAATTGTCTATCTGTGTGTCTGTCCTCCTATGTACTCTGTGATCCTGATCTGGGAAAGGATTCTATTTTATTTATCTTTGTATCCTTGGCATCAGAACAGACCTGATACAAAATAGACCTAAACAAATGCGTTATCTGTCCATCATGCTTCCCCAGCCCCTGCCTAATAGAAAACCATGTCCTTCTCCAGACAGCTGAGTTCAAGGCAGATCCAGGGCCAGCGATGGGGGTGTGTTAACATGTGCAGCCCCAGCAGCTAGCGCTATTAAGGAAAAGCAGATGCAGGACCCGATCTGCACGACTCCTCTAGGGCCTACTGTGTAAGCACAGGGCTTGGTAGTGCAGACCTGGTTCCTACTGTTGGTGGTATTAATAACCTGGGGAGAGTCAGTAAAAGAACACGTGATCTCATGATAGCTGGAGACACTACAGCAGCAGGGGCACTGCGTGTGGGTGCCTCTGGTGCCTCTGCTAAATCAGTCTTCCTCCTCGAGGGAGCGACATTTCAGCTTCAAAGTGAAAGGCATATAAGAGTCAGCCAGGAGAAATGGGGTAAAAAGTCTTCTGGGATAAAGAGCATAGCAGTTGAAGACCCAGTAATGAGAAAAGGAGCATGATGGGTTCACAGCTGAGCCTTGAGCTAGTCAGGGGACAAGACAGAGCCAGACGCAAGGCTGCTAGTCCAGCCCAGACACAGAAGGACAGAAACAGACACTCTCCTAATTATGGTCATCTCTACCCCACTTCCACCCACTTCTGAGCCAGTTAATGAGAGCAAGGATGAGCCTTATCTCCTTTGCAGAGCTAGTGCCTTCTTTCTAAGATGGACTTGAGACCATCCAAATCAACAGCTCTCTCAGCCAAGGCCTTCACGCCCTTTCCAGTCTCTCTGGAGGGCTGGATCTTGCCTTTCCTAAGCCCCATCCTTTTCCTATTCTGTGCTGCTTTTAGGTTAGGTGTCTCATATCACTCATTTACTCACCCACTCTCTCACTTAATATATTTGAGCCCTTCTATATACCAAAGCCAAGCCCTGGCAACAGAGAGATGAATATAGACATGAGAAAAATAAACAAAAATCAATCCTGCCTCACCCTGCACCCTGCCATGAGCTGGGGAGCAGGAGTTGGAGCTGAGAAAGGGGAGAACAAACAGGCTGGCTTGGCTGCTCTGTCCCTGCAAGTCCTGAAGATGCCCACAGTCAGGACACTCGGGCCTTCCCTCCACATCCCCCAATACCTGCTGCGGAGACCCCCATTTCTCCACCTACTTCCTAATAAAAGGGGGTGGGCGGGCATTCTCCAGGGGGCCTGGCTTTTGTGTTTCCTTAAGGTGTTATTGGGCATGGGGATCATCCAGGACAGAGCAGCCTTTCTTGACTGATAACACTTATCTGGTTAACTGTGCCTCTGAGAGATTCATTCTGTAATTTCTAGGCCCTCTTAGAGGATGTCTTCATATTTCTCAATACAATGAACTGCAGCAGTATCACTATTTATTGGGCCTTACAGCTCTATTACCAAAGAGTCCAGTATCACCAGGCATTAAGTTACTTACAGTTATTGTGTTTTATTCTCCATTTTGGTGAGATACGCTATTCAGACCGGCCAGGGCCTGAGTGTTACTCCCACCTGTGAGTGAGTTACATGAGGCCCTGCTACAGTGCTGGGCTTTATACTCCTTCCAAGGCCACTCATTCAATCTCTTGCTGTGTTTTATTCTTAGTAGGAATATTACTATAATGATACTTTGTAACAGAGATTGGCAAACTATGGCCTATGGGCCAATCTGGACCTGCAAGCAGTTTCTGTAAATGAAATTTTAATGGAAGACAGCCACTGTCGTTTATTTACTTATCATCTGTGTTGCTTTTGTGTTAAAACATCAGTTGAGAAGTTGCCACAAAGACCTTCAGACCCTCAGGACCCAAAATACTTAAGATTGGTTCTTTGCAGACAGTTTGCCACCTCCTGCACCACAACTAGTGTTTTCAGAATATAAGCCTCATTTGTTCCAAACACTTCATAGGTTAAAGTTCAGAAACCTTTAACCTTTAAGACCATCAGGACTCAGAATCAAGTTCAATCCTGTTGCTACATCAGCTGTGTCTGACTGATGTCTGCCATGTCATCTTTATCTGAAACCTCACTGTCTGAGCCTGCACTGACTTTACGAGCTAAGGGACCTTTTAAATGAGGAAAGTAGCTTTGCCCAATTTTGCATATTTGTTCAGAAGGGGTCATGATAAAGCCTGGTTGGCATTGTTGCTAGGATCATTAAATGAGATATGGTGAGTAAAAACATACTGAGTCTCGTTCAACAGCCTCCGGTGAGTACTTGCTTCTTAGGGCACACGTCTCCATCTGTAGATGGCAGGCTGTGTTCTCTAACTCCTCCCAGAAGTGTCTCTTCTGATGTCTCCCTCCCCCTTTATCACTCCTCAAAGTTGGTCTGCAGACCCCCTGGGAGCTTGTTAGAAATGCAGGATCTACAGCCCCCTCCAGAACTACTAAATCAGAACCTGCATTTTAACAGCACCTGCAAGTTACCTGCATGCATATTAGAGTTTCAGATGCTCTGTTCTTTTTTTTTTTTAATTTTTATTAAATCATAATTGTGTACATTGGTGCAATCATGGGGCACAATGTGCTGATCTCTCTTCTAATCCCCACCCCGACGAGACTAGAACAGGATGATTGCATCAGTCTCAGCCAGCACTTGTGCAGTGGGGGTTCATACAGCCTGTCCGGCTCAGCCTGGCACAGCCCTGGGCACCACAGAGCTTCGAGACCACCTCACCATGTTTCCCCAGTGGACTCCTGCTTTGATTTTCTCTCTCTAATCCTTTGATAAAAGGAACTCCATTCTTTTTCTAAGACCACTTGGTTGGACTCTGATGCCTTTCCTGGTTCTTAGGGCCTCTTCTCTTAAGGATTTGCTTTTATTCCTTTTGCCATCTCTCTTGTACCCTCTGCACTGTGATTCTTGACACTTAACTGACAATTTACCTTTGCCACGGAATGTCATACTATATGGTGCCAGACAACCTATGCCCCCTGGACATGCACAGCTCTCCTGGCCTCCTACACTTGTCTGCTCTCTGGTTCATTCCTGATGCCTCGGGTGGCATCACGCCTGAGTTATCACACTAGGCAATGTAAGGGATGCTTGACTTCACCTAGAGGTTGTGATGCCTTGTCCACGAGGACCTGGAATACATCTTACACGGCCCAAACTTCCAGCACAGAGCTGGGCATTCAACAGATGTCCGGTCAAGACTTACAGATTGACACTGATCTCCACACTCCATGATCCTGACACTAAATGTTTCCTTTCAGGTCCCTGCCTAGCCTCAAGCACGTTAGAAAGAAAGAAGAGTTAGCTCAGGTACAACTGGGTAGCACCACTGACAGGTGTTGCTAGAAAACACATCATTCTATCCATCTGAGGCCAGCCTGCTCATGACTTGGTATCACGGCTTCCTAGACCCTCTGTGGCAGACGTCACCGAGTCCAAGGGGATCCAGCCAGGTTCTCCGACCTCTGACAATTAGTGCCATGTTCCTCCACACATGCCAGCAGGTTTCCCATCTCTCTCTCCACACCCATGATTCATGCTCTCTCTCCCTTTTTATATCACAAACACACATCTGTTCTGACTTCAGATAACTAAAGGAAAATTAAATAAATCTGTTCTGGGTGTCTCCAAGGTTATTTATAAGACTTTAATACAGGCTGATACAAAGTAAAGAAACAAAGAAAGAAATAAAAATAAGTTATCTTCCCAGGAAGCCAAGAAAAGTTCAAGGAAGAGGAAAATAAGTCACGTCCTTTGGGCTGATGAAGAGGTAAGCATCTTTAGTTTATCACAGTCTTTTCTTCCAGGTCCCGTGAAAATCAATGAGGCCTGTTGGATTTTGAGAGATCAATATTAAAAATACACACTTTGCAATGCAGAACATGTGTGCTGTGCATGTGTGTCACGGGGTCTGCACACTGACGGAACAATCCGAATCAAGGCCTTTGACGAGTGTAAATATTGACTGTTGGGATAAGGGTGTCTCCCGGTCCCTCTCTGAGCTGCCCCTCTGACCTCCGTCTGTAAGCTTTGTGCCATGTGGCTATGGCAGGCGGCTAAGGCTTTGGGTCACTGATAAAACTTCAGCTCTCTTTCCTGCCTGCATCTGATGGTACCTTTAGAAATAGGTCAGAGCCAGAATTATAAGCTCAAACAAACAAAAAAAAAAAACCCAAAATAAAAAAGGCTGGGATGTCAAGATCAATGTGACCTCTAGTACGGAAAAATAGGGAAGAGGTACAATACCTAGATATCTTTGACTCTCCCTGTCCTGTCTCCATGTCCCTATTGCCATTTACCCACCAAGCTTCCCTCCCGAAGACTCCCTAGAGTCAGCCCCCAAGTCTCAGGCTTTCAATCCCTTCCACTATGGGCTTGGCTATGCCCACGTCTTCTATGAGCAAGCACCACCTTTTATTAAGACTGGCATTGCATTGATCGCATTGCAACTTGTCTTCTGTTGCTTAACATCTAAAATTGTTGGCAGTTCATTAGGAACACACTTAATTTTGCCTTCCTCCAGAGCTATCTCCAAACACTTCCTAAATGCCAGTCACACTGGCACACACATGACACAGATTTTCGCACCTCCACGTATTTGCTCAGTAAACAATGAGTTATGAGTTATCAACGCACAGTTCTAGTGTATTCTGTCTGTCCTCATTGCTTGATTTTCTTTGGCAGGTGCAAATGTTTTTTTTTCATGATCTCACAGGAAATATCTCTATTTTAGTATTTAGTCCCAAGTATTGTTACAGGAAAGTAATTCCCAACGCTGGGAATCACTTGACGTCCAAGGGAGTTCTTGGCTTCACATGAGAAAGAATTCAAGGGGTCAGTGAAGGTATAAAGGGAATGCAAGTTTTATTTAGGAATTGTAAAAGACCTACACCACAGACATGGTGGGGATTAGTTCTCCCTACTGAATAGGGCAGCACCTCTGGGGTTTATATTTTTATTTAAGCAATGGCTTAATCATAAGCCAGGCAGGGCAGGAATATTTCTGTTATTTCTTGGAAAAGGGCAGTGATTTCCTAAAAGTGGGAACCTTCACCATTTTCTACTTTATAAGGTCCCACTTAGGATTGTCATGGTGTCAGTAGGGTTTCTTTTAGCATGCTGATATAATATAACATAGGGTGTAATGAACTGCAAGGCTAAGTAAGCAGTGGCCAATTTTCTTACCATCTTGCCTTCAACCAGGCTTAACTTGTTGTGTCACTAAATTTTGTCTTTGATCAGGGTGGTTGGGGCCCTTGTGTTAGACAGAGCCTCCATGTTCCCTATCTCAGTATTAGATTGTATTTCACATGTACCTGTTTTACCCGTTTCATTGTCCATCTCACCTCAGTGCAATATAAACCATTCAAGGGCAGGGAGTTTTCTGTGTCCTGCTCTCCCCCAGCACCCTGGAATTAGTGCCAGGCACATAATAAGCATTCAAAATATATTTTCTGAGCAAATGAACAGATGAAAGGCTTCTTCCCAGGTCGGACTCTGAGTACACTGTGTCAAAATTTCTTGTTCACTTCATATTCTGGGTACATAGGTTATGTATTAAAAAAATGTTTTATTGAATTGAATTGAATCAGCTTGAATGGCACTTTGCAGGGGAACTTATCAAGAGGGTCCTCAGAATTACTTCTTCATCGTTGTGTACAAAGCTGAATTAAAGGTGAAAAAAGTGAGACAGTCTCACACGGATGAGAAGGAAGTCTTTGGTTAGGATCAAGGACAAAAGATCCCCAAATCTCAACACCCCAAATTGCCAATTATGCTTCCCAGGCTTCACAGTTCTATTTATGAACGTAAATCCTCATCTTATCTCAAGGAAACATACTGCAATGTCAACTCAATTTTAAAAGACCTTTATAGTCACCACAACTTTGATATATACGTTTTATTGTGGCACCATTTGCACTGCTCAAGTTAAGGTTGAGTCAGCACTTCCAGTGAGAAATCCATGTGCTGGGGATTTATAACTCTGCCATAAACACTTAGCTATGGCTTTGGTGATAAAGAAACAAAACCTGGCCCGATGTGCAAAGATATGTATGTGAAACCTCTGGAGAGGTTGCCCAAGGAGAAACCAAGGGTTTGTTTCCCTTTCATAACACTGATCCTCAATTAATATCAAGGCACAAAAATCGTTAAGGTATGCAACCTTCCCCCATTTCTCAAGGAGCAAAGTCCAGGACAAGTGTTTGATTTTGTGAAGTTTCGAATTCCCAATTAGTTATTTTCCCTTTCATCCCACATCCAGGTGGTCCCCACATCCTATTCAGTGTACCTGCAATCCTTCTCAAGTCTTAATGCCTGCACACATCACCCAGAATCTCGCTAATGTGTGCATGCATGAAGTCTCAGGTGCAGCCTGAGAGAGTCTACCCATCTAGCAAGCTGCCAGGTAACTCCAGTGCTGCTACTCCAAGGACTGGTCTTTGAGAAAGAAGTTATTAGAGAACCCCCAACCTGCTTTCACTTTTGCACAGCCTTAATGCAGACCCTCCTCATTTCACACCTGGTCCATTTAACACACCTGTCTCGTCCCCAACCACATCTACTTTTCCGCAATCCACCTGTCTTTATTCCATCCTCCACTCTGCTGCCAAGTTTGAGAGGAGAGATCCAGTCATATCATTTCCTAGCTGAAAACACTGTGGTAATTCCAGCATTACCTTTCCCTCAGAGGTAGGCCAGAATTCTTTAGCTCCCCCAGACACATCACCCATCTTCCCACCGAGAGGATGAGTGACTCCTTCCTTGGGTCTGCCATTTTCTACACTCCATTAAATCTGTCAGGGAGTTTCTAATTATTGACCCATGACTCTGTCAAACTCAACTGACTGCATGGTTTTAAGAGGCAGGAGGTATATTTTACTCAACTCAGGCTCTGCTACTCAATAAGAGTTCAATAAATGTTTGAGGACAGGAGGATTTGTATATCAGGGAATTTATAATAAGAGCTAACATTTAATGAGCATTGACTCCACACTAGATGCTGTATAAAATGCTTTATATTTATAAACTCATCAAATGCTCAGAACACTCCTTACAGTTAAATATGATGAGCCCCACTTTAGATACGAGCAGTTTAGGTTCAGAAAAGATACCTAAGTGTCCCAATGACCCATAGCTACTAAGTGGCAGACTGAGTCAGGACTCAATTTTATTAAAATTCAAAAATCCCTTCTCTTGATTACCAAGCTATATTGAAAGCCTGACTGACGAGATGAATGAAGACAGACAGAAATGAATGAATAGGTTGTTTTGCCCTTGGGGATCTGGGAAACCAGGCAACCTGCCCCCACAAGTCAATGATAATACCCTATTCAGATGGCCGAGTGCTAATATATAAAAACAAAGGAGGTGATTTATGCTTCTGGTTTACTGCTCTGACCTCTGGCAGCTCAAAATAAGATGTGATTTTAAAAAGCAAATGCCTCCACCTGTTATTTCAATGCCTTGACACCAAGATCAAGGACATGAGGATGCTAGATCGGCATGCCGGACTCAAAGAAGTTGAAGACAGTGAATATTTTTCACTTACAGATAACACTCATCCATCCACCCTTTCACTCCCTCATTGATCCATGCATGTCTTCATTTGTCCATTCATTGATCCATCCTGACATTCTTTCATTCACCAAATATTTATTAGGCTCTAGTGCATTTTATGAACTATTTGTTATTTTTTTTTAATTTTTTATAATTTTATTAAATTATAATTGTGTACATTGGTGCAATCATGGGGCACAATGTACTGACTTCATATACAATCTGAAATATTTTGATCCTACTGTTAAACATAGCCTTCATGGCATTTTCTTAATCACTATATGAAGTTATTGATAGTCTACATTTAATAAGTTTCACCAGTACCCTGCTAAGATGCACCGTAGGTGTGATCCCACCAATTGCCCTCCCTCAACCCATCCTCCCTCCTCCCCTCCCCTCCCTTTTCCCTGTATTCTTGTGCTATAATTGGGTTTTAGCCTTCATATGAAAGCTATAAATTAGTTTCATATTAGGGCTGAGTACATTGGATACTTTTTCTTCCATTCTTGAGATACTTTGCTAAGAAGAATATGTTCCAGCTCCATCCATGTAAACA